>JBBMOL010001156.1:0-47309 GCA_037954665.1 Laguncularia racemosa
CACAAAATTTCATACACGGTCGTATACACAGTTCAAAGGCATGGCCGTGTATGGTGTCAAGAATATCTATAGAAACATACACGTCTAGAAGGCACGGCCTTCATTTCAACGCCGCCGGCCTTTAAGTCCTTGTTTTGTTATTTTTCTGCAACTTAATGATGTTATGTCGTTTTGGGCCTTTCTTGTTACGAATTATAAACCTTACTATAAAGCTTCTAGGGTTTAGGATACATAGAACATACAACATACAAGTTTGAAAACACTTTTGAGAGAATTCCTCTCTTGGTTCTTTAAAGAACTACTCTAGAACTTATCGAATTTTCTTCCGTGGTGTTCATCCCGATTGTGGCGTCCACATAATATACCAAGGTTCTTGCCTCACTTATAGGTAACGGGTCGCGGTTTCCACTCGATTTTTTGGCATCTTAGGTAGCAATTCCAAACGTATTGGTATTGGGTTTCGTCACACGTGGGCATGGTTCGTATCAAATTCCCTGCCTGGGTATGGATTAACCTCAAAATTATCTTATCTGTCTACCCTAAGAGCATGATAATCTCCTTCTACTCTTTTCCTCAAATTTCCTCTAACTGCCCCTTCTCTCTGGACATTCTGGGGGAGCTACTCTAGGTGATGCTTGAAGGTTTACCACAGGTGGGGGTGGCAATGTCATCCTACCAATTCTTGTTGCTAATGTTGCAACAATTGTGGTAAGGGCCTGAAGTTGTTCATCTAGAGTTCTTCTACTTGTATTTTGACGACCCGGTCTGCCACCCACTTGGCTATTGGCCTCATTGCCAATGCCCCCATTCATACTATCATTTGACATGTTCATGGATGTGGTTTATTTGAAGTACAAATGTAATCTCAAACAATTGTAGTACACTCCCTTCACTTTACCACGTCATAATAAAAAGTTTAGATAACAACACACACACTTGTACACCCACGGTGCAACACACATACACATACACACTCTTCCACACGTTGCAAAAACAAAATGTACTCCACTTCTCACAAGTTCTAATGGTAACTTTACATAAATAGGCAGCAATTCAAATTTGAAAATCAAACCACTTCACTAATTGCAAGCCTTCCTCAATTGGTAAGAAATGAATTTCAAATTCAAATAACACTCATTAACTCCCACAACTTAATGGAATGTGTTTGAATTCAAATAGATTCCTTACTACTCAACTCAATGCAAATCTGTAAAATACACTTCCCCAATTCAGAATTACACAATGGAATCACAACAACAATCCTCACAATCTTCCTCACGCCACAAGCTAGTCACGGCAAGAGAATGGTAAGTTTTCAAGTTAAAAAATTGTTGAATTAAACAACACTTCTATGCTTCTTTCCTTCCACAAAATAATTAATCACAAGAAGCTACAACAACCTTCCCAATCCAACTCCAACAAGCAGCAAATTAAAATTCCAATCAAGGTAATTTTCGCAACTCATAAACTACAATAACACAATTGCGGTCCAAAATTGAACAACCCTAATTGAATATGATAATCACGAAATCAAACAACAATTAATCCCTTCTCTCAACATGTTCTCTGACACCAAAAGATGATGTGCTCAAAATTAAGTTCAAGCACAATCAAATGACTTAAATAAAACAAGTCTCAATTCAATAACAAACCGGTCTACTTAGGTGACAATTCACGTAAACACCTTTGGAGATTTAGATGGAAAATGTAGGTCAAATGATGTAATTACAATCTCTATTTGTAATATTCACCAATGTAACCAAAAAAGGATTGACATCCACGTGAAAATTAGATCAAAAGGAAGCAACAAAACCGTGAATTCCACTCCCCCATTCAATTACAAATTCACGCCAATCACTAAATGATATATATAATTCAAGTACTAAAAGAACAATCAATCTTACAAGATTGTTGTCCACGAAATACAATCACAAATATGTCTAAGAAAGATTCAAATCTATGCTAGATATGGCTCATTAGAAAAGAAATGAACATACAACAAAGACGAATCAATATGACTCACAATTCTCATTTATCGCACTCGCCACAATTCCAATTCTTGGGTTGAAATTAATAAGAGGTTTGAACTAAGGATGAACCCTAATTCCACACCTGAAGTTGTTCATCTAGAGTTCTTCCACTTGTATTTTGATGACCTGGTTTGCCACCCACTTGGCTATTGGCCTCGTTGCCAATGCCCCCATTCACACTATCATTTGACATGTTCGTAGATGTGATTTATTTGAAGTACAAATGTAATCTCAAACAATTGTAGTACACTCCCTTCACTTTACCACATCACAATAACAAGTTTGGATAACAACACACACATTATACGACAATTTCAACCTAAGAATTGGAATTGTGGCGAGTGCGACAAAGGAGAATTGTGAGTCATAATCGATTCGTCTTTGTTGTATATTCATTTCTTCTTTAGTGAGTCATATCTAGGGTAGATTTGAATCTTTCTTAGACATATTTGTGATTGTATTTCATGGACAACAATCTTGTAAGATTGATTGTTCTTTTAGTACTTGAATTATATATATCACTTAGTGATTGGCATGAATTTGGAATTGAAGGGGGGAGTGAAATTCATGGTTTTGTTGCTTCCTTTTGATATGATTTTCATGTGGATTTCAATCCTTTTTGTGGTTACTTGGTGAATATTACAAATAGGGATTGTAATTACATCATTTGATCTACATTTTCCATCTAAATCTCCAAAGGTGTTCATGTGAATTATCACTTAAGTGGACCGGTTTGTGATTGAATTGAGACTTGTTTTATTTGAGTCATTTGATTATGCTTAAACTTAATTTTGAGCACATCAAACAGTGAAGTTCATGTGGCATCCCATGAAGAATGATCATTGTACCTGCTAGATTATCATTCAAACTTTTATTAGATAAAGAAAAATATGTATGCTGTAAGTGATTTGGATCATCATCCAAATCAAAGTCCTTATCCATCAAGATCGCTGGGTAGATTCCTATCATCTCCTCGAGCCCCTGAAAGATTTGCCCTCAAATCTAGAGGGTCACTTCTTGGACTGAACCTAAATGCCTTTGTCACCCTGTTTTCCTGATGATTAGATAAAACGGAAAGTAGCCCTAAATTGCTCTTGGAAATTGTCCCAACCTATAATGGGGGACATATGTATAAATTACTATTCGAGACCCCCCCTTTTGAAACTTTTTAGGCTTTTCTTAAGCCATCATGTATCACCTTTCTCCCAAAAACATTTTGGGGTCTACCCAATAGTAAATGAAAGGCACACATGATAATACATCACACATGTTTCTCATCATGAATTTTTTTCCAACACTTTTTGGGCCCCCATTGCCCTTTTTTGTAAATGCATACTCCCTTGTTTGGGTCTAACCAATGAAAGTTAAAAGGGCCCTTTATGATGGGGGACTAGTAGTTTTTAAAGTTGTAATTTATCTCCCAATGAAAATAGATATGACTTTGTGAAAACTACCACTATCTATGATCAATAAAAAAAAATTTACTTCTAATTTTTGAAAGGGAAGTGGGGGAATATGTTCTCCTTTTATTTCCCCCTAAAACAAAAGGAGATAAAGTTAAAACCTTGGCAACACTTTAATTGGTAAATACTGTTCACCTGTTCCCTCCTATGTGTTTCAACATTCTGACCCATCAAAATTATTCCTACAATGCTATAAAAAAATTTTTGAAAGGCTCGACGGGTTTCCCTCTCATCCTCATAATCTTCTCCAACCCCTCCATAAACTATCATGACTTCTTATTAAAAACATTATGCCGCCTATGCCTAAACCCCTATGCATTTGAAACTTTTAAATTTACCCGAAAATTTCCCCAGTGATTCCGGGTAAAAGTCTGCCTAACATCAGGTACTTTTACCTCTTTACCCTTTCCAAAGTTATGTTCCCCCTATCTATGCTGGGGGTAGCTTTGTCTACTACCCTAATTGACTCACCTACTACCTTTGGTCCTTCTGATCGACCATCAATCCTAGGGGCCTAGTAGTAGCACGGGGCCCTGCTATTATTTCCCCTGAATGGGTTGGATCCCCTTTTACCATTTCCCACTTTCAAGGCTAGTTATATGGGCCTCATCAAGTGTACTGTATCTTTTGTAGCTTAACTACACATGCGATCTCATATTTAAACCCCTGAAAACAAAGCTTTGTGGGGGGTTTTGCTTTGGAGGCTCTACTAACCCACATTTTAATCATCAGGGTTTCAAATTTCCCTGCAATAATCATCAATTGTTTTACCCCCCTACCTCAAAGTCTGAAGTTACATAAACAGTTTCTGCCTGTAGTTTCAAGAGTGAACCTCTTCCTAAAAACCCTCTTCAATCCCTCAATGTTTAAACTCAGCCTCACCATCCCTACGCCTGTTTAATCACTAAATTTTCTACCACAAGGTGGCATACCCTATGAACTAAATAGTAACAAGTCAAAACTCGGGTATTGTCATAAATTTCTTAGCACTCGAAAAGGCCCTCAACCTTATCCTCCTTGTCCAGATAATATTTGCTAAACCCCTTGCCATCAAAGGAAGGTATTTTGCAGCTTTCACATACTTTAACCCCCTAGGTGGCCTGAAATCCCTTTTTGGGGGTAAGGTTTAAAACCGAAAAATTTAAATCATCCCCCCCCCCCCCTATAGGGGTGATGATCTCCCTCCATTCTTCTGCCCAAGTTACTTCCTCTCACTAATTTCCCTTTCCCCCTTTGATATTCTGTGGAGCTACTTGAGGTGGTGCCTAAGGATTTACCAATTTGTGGTTATGGCATTGTCATGTATCCCAATTTTTTGTTGCTAATGTAAACAAAAATAGTAAATAAAATCCCCAGAGTGGATTTAAAAATCCTTCTACCTATAGTTTGATGACCCTTGGGCCTCCCCCAACCTGGCTATTGGCCTCATTGCCAATTCCCCCATTTACACTATCATTTAACATGATTGTGATTTAAAGAAGTACACTCCCCAAAAATTTACAAAAACACTACTTCAACAACACCAAGTCATAAGAAAAACATTTAAAAAACCCACACTAATACACAATGAAATTTCCCTGTTGCAAAAATTTAACAAAAACAATGAAATAATTATTGGTACTTAAGTAAAGTCAAAATAAATGAAGTACACACAATTTACTTCCAAGCAGTTAAGAAATTAAATTCAACCAACAAGTGTTTAAGTAATAAGTTCAACTACTTTTCACTTTAATGTTTTTTTTTTTTTAAATTTAAATTCTACTACTCAAGACTTCCTTCCTTGCCCCCGGTTTCACACTACAATAAATATAAAAGTGCAGCACCTCACCCACACACAAATGTACAATTTTTACACCCCCACTCCTTCCCTTACTCAAAGTAAAAAACACTTCCACCACCACTTATGCCACTTTTCAATCCCCCTTTTAAACAACCACACACACCCTTAAATAAATACATAAAACACAACGCCAAAAAACATACCCTTTTTACCGTTGCACTTCTCCCTTCAACAAAACTTTCAAGCCCCAACTTATAAACAAGGCCCGCAACAAAATTTAAATGATCTCACTTATTGCAACCTTTCCACAAATGAAAAAAGAAGCCACCCTTTTAAATTCAAATGAAACACAATAATTCTACTACTTAATTGTGTTTTTTTGAAAATCAAATAGCTTCCATATAATCCACATAATTCAATTATGAAAAATTTTACAAAATATACTCTTATTTCCCAAATCAACATCCATTGGTTTTCGCTTCCAATCCCTTAAAAAATAGGTAATTTCAAGTTTGAAAATTTTAAAACAATAATACACTTCTATCCTCTTCCCCTTTCACAAAAATTATTTAAAACCCCAAGGGGGCTACAACAAGTTTTTCAATTCAAAATTCAACAAGCAGCAAAAATTTACTTCTCAATCAAGACAATTAAGTAACCTCCCCAAATTTTTTAACACAAAAATTTCGGTCACAAAAAAAAAAATTTAAAAAAACCCCAATTCATAATGTAGATCAAAAAATCAACCAAAAACTACTCCCTTATCTTAAAATTAAACTCTAATGCCAAATTATGATATAACCCTTAAATTTTACTAAAGCTTTTTACATACAAACAATTGAAACAACTTCCAAACAAATCCGGGGCAACCCTCCCAAAAGGCCGTGAACCATAAACCCCTTTTTGGGAAACCAATTTGTAAATCAAACAACCTTAACACCAAAAAGATGATGTGCCAATTTTGGGTAAGCACACAACCCCCCAATATAAATGTAAAACCCAAACACCAAAAAACACTAAAAAAAGGCCCTGAACTTTTATACAATAAGCTTCCACACAAATGAAAAATTCCACTAGCAAATGAAGAATTGTAATTAATAAGCAATAAAAGGAACCAATTTTCCCCCTAAATTGCAAAAAATATTAAAGATAAAATTGATCCCACAATTGATTTGGGGGGAAAAAAATTTAACAAATAAAGAACACAATCCTAATCAAAACTAGATATTACACACTAGCATTTAAAAGGGAATCAACCAAAAAGGGAAAAGATTTGACTACAATTCCTTTAGTTGCTACTCAAACAATTCCTTAAAGAATTGATAAGAGGGTTATGAAAATTTAAAGGTAAGAACCCTAACTCTCATGAAAATGGGAAAGCAAAATGTGTATACTTTTTACTTCCCCACAAATCCTTTTTAAAAGTAGTATTTATCCTTGCCCCCTTTATGATTAAAATAACTAAACAATTAAAACAAATGCCACAAAAAGGGGGGCCCGATCCTAAAACCCCTCAAAGAAAACCCCAAATAAGTTTTCCCCAAAAAGCTTACAAAATAAATGGTTCATAGAAAAAATTACAAGTAAAAGATAATAATCTTCAAAGAGTCAGTTCGTCAAGTCAATGTTGTTTAAACAAGGGGGCCATTGGATGTGAATCCGATAAATGTCCCTAATTTGCCCAAATTAGTGAAGTTCTTTGTGGCATCCCGTAAAAAATGATCGTTTGTACTTGTTTGTTATCTTTTTAAACTTTTTTTAGATAAAAAAAAAAAATATGTATGATGCAAGGGGATTTGGATCATCACTAAATAAAGTTCCCTGTCCATCAAGATTGCTGGGTTTAGTTTCCCATCCCTATGGCTCCAATAGGGGGAGATCAAATTAGATACTTTTGAGCTCAGATTTTCCACATGTTGTTTATTTTTCTAATAATATTTTTAATCTTTCTTTTTGTGCGGGAAAATTTATCGGTTTTTAAAAGATGGCGAAAAAAAAAATTCAATAAGGATCAATTGGGGGGCATTCTTTGGATTTACATTAATAAGTCACACATGTTCCATTGAAGTGAAAAACTAGCCTTTTTGGGGCTTTTTTGTAATTGTTTTTTTGTTATTTAAGAACTGCCCAATTTTTTGGGTTTTGTTTGAAATTTTGGGGTTTTGTTTTTTTTTTACCCAAAATTGGAAATACTTCAAAAGTGGGTTTTTTGAGGGGGCTTTTTAAAACTTGTGAAATTCAGCCTCTTTTTGCCATGAGGGAGCCCATCTTCACGTAATAAAACTCTTATCAGTTTCAAATTTAAATTGTGGTGAGTTGTGGCCCCTTTTGGAGTATTGTAATTTTTATCAATTCTTTCAAGTTGCTCCCAATTATATCTAGTGTGTCATATTTAGTTGTAATTGGGTTTTGTTACTTTGTTTTTATTCACTTGAACTAGGGTTTCCAAATTTCATAAATTTTATTCAATTCCCAAATTTTAGTAGAATTTAGTTCATTTTAGTGTTATTCTTTTTTTTATTTAGGCAATTTTCATTTTATGTCATATAAATTTTGGGATTAGATCAATTTTTATTCAAGCAATTTAAAGGGGGCACATGATTGGTTTCTATCATGTCATTTTTTGAGTTTGGGGTTTAAATTGTTCTTCAATTGGCTTGGGGGGTTTTTTGCAATTGGATTTAAAACACATCAGTGGCTTAAACCCAATAAGTAATTTCTACATACACAAATGCATGAAATTATAAAAAAGCTCACATTTTATGCAATGTGATAAAGGGAAAACAAAACCCAACCCCTTTGTTATTTTTTTTTAATGCTAGCATAATCAACTGGAGTGCACATGATTCATTCACAAAATATTTTTAGTCATATTTTTTTATTTTATATAGATATTTTCCCGAGTTGGGAACTGCCTCTAAGTCCCCCCTAAATGGTGTTAGAAACTGCTACCACCGACCCTAACACCCTAAAATCTTTTTAATAAATGACTTTCCATAAACAATATCGCATACCGATCATTAGGGTACCCTTTAAGAATTACCACCACTGGCCCTTTTGGCAAGTGACATATAAACAGCACTTCATTTAACATTAGTCGAATAAGTGCCAGATTCATTTCCTTTTTGAAACCCATTTAAAAACATGTGGCAAAGTACGATATCATGTACTTTAAGTGAGCAAACTCTAACAAATTTTTATTCTAAACCTTTACTTAAAACCTAAATAAAAATTTAAATACCCTTTACATTTGGACCTAAAAAAATTTTATTAATCTTTGATGAAAAGAAAAAAATTTTAAGGGAAAAACAAGAAAAAAGACCCATCCTAAGGTTCACAGTTAAGAAAACAGCCATATTCTTTAGCTATGCATCCTCCAATACCCAAGTCCCAAATCATGTGGGGTATGTTTAAAGGCTTTTTCTAATATATAACCATGTACATGACCATGTAATCTAGTATGTAGCTTACTATATGGGCCCCTTTTTATTTAACATTCTCATGCCTCTTTGGGGCCCCTTGGAGATTAAATTTTAGTGTATGTTTTATGGGGAAAAAAGGGATGACTCCTTTTATTATCTAAGAAAATTTTAAATAACAGTGTATAAGGCAGCTCATATCCGTTCCTAATTTAAGGTTTAACATTTTTCAAAAAAATTTTTAGGCATTTTTAAAATTAATTTAATTTAAAGGGGCCCCAAAAATTATAACGTCTTTTAGGTTACATATTTTAATTTCAAAGTTTAAAAAAAATCTTAATCAATTTCGGGCCAGGCTACATATATGAAATTTAAAATATGAACTTAGACAAAAAAAACAAGTGATCTCTTCACCCCAAATCCCTTTATGGGCTCTTAATTCCCCTACTAATCCCTTTTTTATTGTCTACCGGTTCTAGCAAATGGGGGACCCCACAATAAGTCTATGGGGGTTTAACCTATAAAGCTTAGTGAGCTTGATCCTCTTACTAAACCGTAAGCAAAATATCAAACAAGGTTTTTTAATTCAAACATTCACCATACAAGTAATCACATGAAGGAATAATATATTCGTTTTTTCGGGGCACCACTATAACACGGATTTATGCCCTCCAAATTTCCCGAGTTGGAAAAACACAAATTGTTAGCTTTAGGCTCCAATGACCTGAGTTCTTTCAAGATAACTTGTAAAGTCTAATATTTTTTTGTAATATATTCAATTTAGACTTGAAAAAAACATATATACGTTTTAAGCCCATCATGGGGTATAGATTGTGAAAGGCTCACAAGTAAATTTCCCCCCTTTAAGGTTTGAACCCTTTAAAACTAGGTTTTTTGAGATCTAAATTTCAAAGGGCAACATTTCTCAGTTCCATTTAAATTCCCAAAAGGTCAAGACAAGATGTACCCATGGAGTAAAGCTCTATTAGACCTTTCTGTATTACTCCCATGATCCCAACGACCTTTTTTCCCACATAGGATTTTGTGTTGTGTGATTTTTTTTTATTTAAGGTTAAATTTTCTTAAGTCATGTTATTTAGTGTCTACGAAATTTATACAGACACTCACAATTTCTATAGTTAAATGGGGGAAAAACCAAAGATAAATTTTAACCCAATTATAATTAAGATAAAGTGGCAATCAAATTTGGGCTTTTTAAGCACAAATAATACCCCTAGTTAGCTTGTATCATACTATTTTCATATATCAAATATTTATAAACATCTGTATGCACTAATTTAAAAACACAAGCAAGGTACAGTAATCTTTGGTTTTTCACTCACTCGGCCATATGATCTTCAATTGAAATTAACCCAAGCGAAAAGGCGCCCTTGAATGCCCATTTTCACCTATGTTACGAACCACGCCAACTCGTGTTAAAACCCTAATCCCAAATTTATGTTCGGAATTTCGTTGCTTAAGACGCCCAAACACCTAAAGGGGGGAAACCGCGCCCCGTTGTCTATAAGGAGGACAAGAACCTTGGTAAAAAATGAAGACCCCCACAATGGGGATGGAAGCCCAAATTTTGATAAGTCGGGATGAATGCCACGAAAATCAATCCGAAAAGTTCGATTTAGTTTTTGAAGAACCAAGGAGGGGGCCTCTCAAAGTTTTTAAATGTTCAAGATGTTAAAAACTAAGTTGTTCTAAACCCTAGGAGCTTTTTTTTCTAGGGTTTCAAATTTGTTTTTAAAAAAAGTCCAAAAAGACGTAGTTTAGATAAGTGGCGTAAAAAGTGGGAAAAAAAAACAAAACTGGCCGGGAGGGGATACACGGCCCTGTCCCCGACCGTTTTACTTTGGTCGGATATTTTCTGGCAACTTTTGGGAACATACACGCCCGTGTACTTTTTGTCGTGTATCTTTCTATGCAACTTCTGGCAACTTTCACGCCCGGGTTTTACTTTGGCCGGTTTTATCTTTCTATGGATTTGCTTGACTTCATATACGGCCGTGCCTTGAAAAATACACGCCCTCTTAAACCCGTGTCCGGGTTTTTACTAGTATAAAAAGCAAAGGTCTTCCCATGGTTTTTCCCCCCCAAACCCCAAATTTTAAGATTGCCCAATTTCCCGGGGGTTCATGGACATCCCCTTTTTCAACCCGTTAAGTGTTCCCCGAGTTGTTTCACTCGACTTCTTGTGACGGTCCAGGCGGGGGAATTCAAGAGGATCCACTTCCCTTTTTCCCGCTTGCTCTCATCATGGATCTCATCATTTTCCCCTTTCCCCTTTTGGGAAAGGGTTTGTCCTTAAATGTCACCTACATGAAAAGGACTCGATCAGTAACAATTTTAAAAGTGGCACTTATTGATACCCCACCAGGCAAATCACCTTGTATGCATTGTGATTGATGCGCTCAAGAACTTGAAATTTGGGCCATCGCCTTAGGAAGTAGTTTAGATCGAGTTGCACGGGAAAACCCCTCTTTGCGCATGTGAAAAACCCCAAAACCCCAATTTTTCCAAAGGGTTTAAAAATAGCTTGTCGACGACCCTTGTTGGGGTTGTTTCACATAATGCTCTGTTCGGCGTTCAATGTTCAGCCTTGCCTTTTTCATGGATCTGTTGAACAAATTCGGCCTTCTTTTTTGCCATCTAAAATTTAAAATACTCAAAAATAGGAAAAAAAGGGGAAAAAATCCAAAGGAGTTAGTGGATTAAAAACCTTTCACAATTTCAAAAGGAGAAAAATTTTGTAGCGAATGCACTGTCGGTTATAAGAAATTAACATGCGGCAAACAATCCTCCCAACTCTTAATATTTTTTTTAATTATAGCCCTCAACAAAGTAGGTAAAGTTCGTTTTATACCTCAGGTTTTTACCAAAAGTCTTGGGGGATGAAAAGTGGGCAGAAAAAAATAACTTATTTCCCAAACTTAGCCCACAAAGTTTCCAAAAGTAGTTTAAAGAATTTTGCATCCCTATCTGATACAATTGTTCTAGGCATCCCTGCAACGCACAATTTCCCCAAAAGAAAAAATTAGCAATTTTAAACAAGCATCTTCCGTTTTGTTAAAAGGGAAAATGAAATGTGCCATTTAGAAAATCTATCAACAACTACAAAACAAAAACCCGACCATGTCTAGCCCTAGGAAATTCCTAACACAAAATCCTTTGAAATTTTAAACCCAAGGCTCATGGGGAAGGGAAGTGGGTGAAAAAGTTTTTAAAGGTTGGACTCTAGTTTTCGCTTGCTTACACGTGACAAAATCGCTCACAAATTTTTGTCAAATCTCTTTTATGGGAGGCCAAAAAAAATTTTTCCCTCAATACCCCTAATGTTTTGTGACTCCAAAGTGCCCCTTTAAAACCCTCCTCCATGAGACTCCCTCAAAAGTAATTCTCTTAGAGAACAAATTGGAATGCACAGTTTACTCTCCCTAAACAAGAATCCGTCATGTTTTAAAAAATTTTTTCGTCCCCACTCTTCTCACATTGCACATACTCCTCAAAAAATTTTCTCGTCAGCAGTTTTTCCCCTTTATTGTGCTAAAAAACCAAGAAGTCTAAACTAAGATTTTGAGATAAGAGTTTCCCTTCTAGAAAGTGCTTAAGAAACTACATTCTTTTACCTTGTTTGTAGTGGATGACATATGGAAATGTTTCGATGAACTCCCCCATCGAGCTTGCCTTTTGTTCGCTTGTGTTGCCCCTTCAAGTACTTAAAAGATTAAATGATCAGCGTGGATCCAAAACTTTTTTTGGGCCCACGGTTAATTTTTGCCACGTCCCCGGGCTCGAACTAATGCATACAACCCCTTGTCGTAAGAAAGGGTAAAAAAAGGGTTTGCCCCACTTAGCTTCTCGCTAAAGAAGGGGCTTTTCCGGTCTTTTTCCGCATAAGCACTGCCCCAATAAAATCCTGAAGCATAAACACTCAATTTCAAAGTTTTGTAAAGTTAGGTAAAGCAAGTTTGGGGGTTAAGTAAAACTTATTTTTAAGTGCCCTAAAAGGACTTCTCTTGTTGCTCCCCCAACTGAACCCTACGTTTCTTAATTACCTCGGGAAAGTGGTGCTGCAATGGTGCAAAAAACCCTTCCAAATCTCCTGTAAAAGCTCGTTGTCCTTTGGAAATTTCCCCCAAATTACTTAATTATTTGGGACTAGGCCATTTTGGATCGAAACAAAACCTTTTCTTCATCAACTTGTTTTTCCCTGCGAAAAAAACAACAAAAAAAAAAACAAAAGGTTTGTCTGTGCAAAAAGTGCACTTCTTGAGGTTAGCATATAATTTTTTCCTTTTCGAAGCACTTCTAAAACACCCTCAAGTGTGACATATGTTCTTCCAAATTTTGCTGTAAAAAAGGGAATGTCATAAAAAAATAGACAACCAAAAAATTTTTCCAATAAATTTCCTCGAAACATGGTTCAAAAGCTCATAAACTTTACTAGGAGCATTAGTTAACCTGAAAGGCATTACAAAACCACTATCAATCCATTTTTTGTTTTAAAAATGCAGTTTTCCATTCATCACCTTCTTTCCCTTCTAATTTTGGGGATTTTCCACTTTTCAGATCAATTTTTTGAAAAGGGCACTAGGGCCCATGTAACTCATCTAAATATCATTTTAAGTGAAGAATGGGATGCGATAATGTACCGTGATGTTTTTGATGGCGCGGGGAGTTTAACACACATTCTCCCGTCCCATCCTTTTAGGCACCAAAATCACTGGAACTATACTTTGGGCTCATGCTCTCTTCACGTTTTCCCCTTTTTCATTAATTTAAACGACCTGCCTTTGGGGGTTCCTTTGTCCCCCTCCGGATTTTCTCTGTAAGTGGTTGTTTGGAATCGATGCTCCGGGGGAAAAAGGTCAATCTGGGTCAATACCTCGAACAAAGGGGGTAATCCCTTTGGAATCTCCCTTTGGAAAGACTTTTTCAAAAATCCTGCACCCAAAAGACACAACCACCTAGGCAAAGAGTTAGTAAGTCGTTTGTAGTTTAAACTGTTTCCTTAAAAAAATTGCAAAAACTAGGTTGCCCCCATCACTAACACTCTCCTTACTACACTCGCTCTTGCCACACAACTCTCCTTTTGCAAGGCTGCTCTCTCCATTTCACTCACCACCAAAGTTGATCCCCCTTCAACTTGGCCTCTCACACCCCTTTCCAGGGCCCTTTCCCCTCCTTTTCCTTTTGATCTTGACTTTTAATTCCTTTTTTTTCTCATTGTCTTTTGCTCTCTCACTCTCACTCTGCTTTTCACTTACCTTTTTGTTTTGCAAACGACTTTTGTAGCTGCAACTGATCCTATACACTTGTTTTGGTGTTAAAGGTTTAAGGTTTAAAACTTTTTCCCCTTTGGGGGAACAAGCGATACTTTTTTGAAAAGCCACATGAAAAACCTTCTGATCAAATTTTCCTTTGGGCCCCCCCAATAACACATGACATGCTTGCATTGGGGACTACATTTACATAACACCTCATCCTCATTCCTACCAATGCGGGAAAAAACCCAATTTAAAGGGGTTGCTTTTCTCACCTAGTCTCACTACTATCATTCAAAAACCCCTGCAATTTATATAGACTAGGGGGTTAACAGTTTTGAGCCCCCGCTTCTCAACAATAAAAAATTTCTCACTACATTTGGGGCAACTTCCCCCTCAATAAACAAACTACAAAAAGTTTTTCTTTCCCAGATAACTTTAGTATGAAATTATTCTCCCCTTTTCACCTCCTTTTCTTCCTTCACCTGCCCCATTCAAAACTCTCTTCCCCCTACTGCCACTAGCCTTCCCATTGTAGGCTCCTATCATCATTTGCATCCCCTAATGGCGGCATATCATCTTCTTCACTATCCCCCCGTCTCATATTGCCATCATCCGCAAAATTTATCACCGCCTTTTTGGCATTGACTAGCAATATGGCCTCTCCCTTTGACATTTTAAAACATCTAACGTCACGATTTCTAGAAGGGAAGAATCAGGGTTCCTTGATTACCAGGAGTAAAAAACCCGCTTGCCTCAGCCCCCCTTTTTTTTGGGTAAAGTAAAGGCTTTTCTTCCTTTTTCCCATTGATTAGTTTTCCAAGGGGGGAAAACCAATTCCCCTGAAAAAACCCCTTTGCACTACTACTGCCCTTCCGCTTGTGCTGGTTAAAAACCCCTTTATAGCCATGTGAACCATACCTCCAATTCTAATAATGTCCCAATTTTAACCACTTTTTTTGGTTTTTTCTTTTTCACCCAAACAAGAAATTTTGCCATTGTACCCCCTAAATTTCTTCTACATTCGCCCTAATCATAGGGGAATTCCATCCCCTTGAAATATTCATCTACATTCGGCTTCCCTGCCTCAGATTTTTGCACTTGTTGTGCAATTCACGATAATAATAGCAGGCACAAACCACTTCTTCATCCCCCCTTTTCTTTCCCCTTCCCAAGATTTAAATTTGGTTTGGCTCGCCACTCCTTCTTCTATTCAACATTAATTGACCCCACCCACTTTAGCATAATTTGAAAATTCAATGGCAGCAAGTTTCACCTTCTTTCTCCCACTTTTGTTGTGAATTTCAAATACCATCTCTACCTTCTCCCCCCCCCAAAATATGCTTTGGGTTTCATTTTCCCCCTTGGAAAGGGGGAATTTTCTCTTTATGCACTCAATTGATCATCCTCTCTATTCCTTTTTCCCTCTATCATCCCAACCCTGTTCCTCTATTCCGCCCTAAAAAACCTCTAAAACTCTGAAAGGGCTCATAAAAAGTCATCCCCGACATTCCATCTCCATTTTTGGGGTACCCCCCTAAAAGACTCTCCCTCTTTGCCTTGGGAAAACACGTTTGTGGATTGCTCTGTTTTTGCTCCCCCGCAAAAAAATTTTTTTTTCCATTCCCTCTTGGAACTTCCCCTTCATTTCTCCCTGATCGCCTAAATTTACAACCCCTAGCATAAAACCCTTTTCCCCCTCTAAATTCAGGGATTTGCCTGACTTAAATTTTTAAACAGAAAATTTTTTTCCAAAAAAAAATATATAAAAAAAAAAACCAAAAATACACTCCCTTAGTTTTTCCCCTCAAAGATGATACACACAATATGTTTTATTCCACAAAAAATGATGAAAAAAAACTCGCCAATTTCCTTTTCAATTCTTTTGGGGGAAATAACCCTAGTCCCCCAATTTCCTTTGTAGAATTCAAAACAACTCTGGGGGTTAGTAAAATTTTTCCTTATTTTTCTATCCGATTTTTTTTTTTTTTTTTTTTTTTTGGGTTTTTTTTGATCAATTTTCTTTTCTTTTTTTTTTCCCCTTTTTTTTTTTTTTGTCGTGTTTTTCTCTTTTTTTTTTTTTTAAAAATCGATAGTAATACTATACTATCAAAAAACAAAAATTTAAAAATTTCGGAATTTAAGCTAAAAATGGTATTTAAAAAATTTGGGTTTGGGTTTTTGATATTACCTTTTCCCCCAAAGAAATTGATGTTTTGAAAAAAACCCAAACCTGATCCCCAAAGAACGAACCCCCCAAACCCCCTAACGAAAAACCCAAAACCCCAAATGTTCAGAAATTCGTTTCCTAAAATTTCCCAAACACCTAAAGGGAAACCCATCCGCTGTCTATAAGCGAGACAAGAACCTTGGTATAAAAAAAAGACACCACAATCGGAAAGGGAAAACCCTTGATAAGTCGGGGATGGAAAAGCCACGGAAATCAATTCCCAAAAAGTTCGATTTAGTTCTTGAAGAACCAAGAGAGGTTTTCCCCTCAAAAGTCTTTAATGTTCAACGATGTTAAAAAAAAAAGTTTTCTAAACCCTGGGGGGGTTTTATTAGGGTTACTTTTTGGGGAAAAAAAGTCCAAAATACTATTTAAAAAAATGGCGTAAAAAAAAAGCGAAACAGAACAAGGGCCCGGGGGAGGGGATAAAAGGCCCCCTGTACACGACCGTTTTTATTTTGGGGCCCCCTTTATTTTTTTGTGCAATTCTGGCCAAAAAACATTGGCCAGTGTATTTGGGGCCCTGTATTTTTTTGTAAATTTGTTCATCCATACACGGGGGTGCCTTAAAAAAACACCCCCCCTTTTTAACCCATGTCCGGGGGGATTGTATAAGGAAAAAGGCCCCCTTTCCCCTGGTTTTTTCCCCCTCCTTTCCCCAATTTTTGATTGCCCCAACCCTTTCCCCCGGTTTTAGGGGCACCCCTTTTTCCCCCTTTTAAATGCTTCTGAGTCGTTTTTGTGATTTTTTGATCGGTCCAGGGGGAGCATTCCCAAAAGGACCACATTCCTTCTTCCATCTTGACTCTCACATGGGGTCTCATTTAACCCAATAAGACAAAAAAAATTCTATAGTTTGGGGGCAACCCCCTCCCCAACTAATTTTGCTAATTTTTTTTTGATTTTTAAGGTTTTGAAGGTTTTAGTATTTTTTTTATAACTTTTTTTTTTTTTAAAATTTTGTTTTTTTTGTATTTTTTTTCCTTTTTTTAAAAAACTTTGGGAAAGTTTTTTGCATTTTGAAGTCATTTTTTGGGGGGTTTTAACTTTAAAAATTTATGCTTTGCCTAAAAAAGAACGATTTTGCTCAGTTTATATTTGGTTTGGGTTCCTTTTTATCTAATTTAATGTAATAACCTAAAAAAAATTTAAACCCACCACTTGGGGAAAAACTTTGGGACTCCCCAAAAGGCATGTTTTCTTTTATTTTTTTTTAGAAATTTTTAAATTTTGCTCAAGAGTTTCATGGCCCTTTTTCGGGTGCTTTTAATTGCATTTTCCTTCTCAGTTGGTGTTAGTTTTTTGTTTTCCTTTATGATTTTTAATTCCATAATTTTCCTAATGATATTCTTGCATTTGGAGTTCTAGAAATAAAGAAAAAGTTCCATAGACAAGTAGTTTAGTTATCATTCGAATTTTCCATCTTTAGAAGGCATGAAACTATCTATCTAATATATACTTGATTAGATCACTAGCTTAGGTCTTCATATGCCACAAAGAATCTTCAAATTCTAATCTCTTTTTATCTTTATAAAAAATTCTAAGCATATAAGTTAATTAGAAGGGTAAATCCCCACGACTTTAATCCTTGAATTAAGGTTAACATTTCCAACTTATTTCCTAAGCTAAACATATCCAATATACATGTAAGGTTACAAAATCAAAGAAACATAACTCATATTCTAATATATGGAGTCAAAATATTACAAAATTGAAAAATGATATCAATAAAAAGGGGAAAAACGGTCCTACTCGTTGGATGCTATGTGAGTACCTATGTTTTCCTCCATCTACTTCCTATTGATTGCGAACTTTATGTTAGATCTTCCTAAAACCCCTTAGCTCATACTAAAAAAATGACCCTTGCAAGATAGATTATACAAGTAAATTGGGGCTTAGTTGGATGTGGCTGGAGGCTATGATGTTCAATAGGTGGATGTTAAGTGTGTGCAATAGTGATAGGAATCAAAGTACTTACATGACCTATCATAGGGCAAGAGCCCCCAAAAGGATTTGCAAATCTTAGTGATGAGGGTTCTTCTTAGAATAAAACCAATCCTGGAATTATTTATATACTAACCTTTTTTATTACTTATGTATTGTGTATTCCTGTAGGCACATTATCTTGCTTACAAGGCAATGGACAAAAATACTAAGACTCTGCTTGTGGGTTTCCATAGACGACTCTTAAACTGAAAGATGTGTTAGACCAACGAATTGATTTGAAGAATTGACTTCAAAAGACTATTTTTTTATTTTGGTATTTTTTCTTGGAAAACCATTTATTTGTAGCTTTTGGGACATTTTATTTTGTTGTATTTGGGAGATTTAAGACTCCGACCACCTTTAGTGTCATAAATGTAATTTTTTGGACATTTCCTCCCTAATTGGAGCAGTTTAATATTTGCTAATAGGGTTTTTAAGGACTTTTAAACATTTTAGAAATTGAAAAATTGTAGCCTATGGGAAGTTCTCCTCTTCACGCCATCTACTCTTATCGATTTCATTGGAAATTGTGGCGATTGGCTTAGCAAATATCTTGTAAGTCATATCAAGTTTTTCTAAGTTTTGCTTTTGTTTATTAGTGTGTAATATTTAGTGATTATAGGTTTGGTTTTGTTTTTCTTTTCACGTCTAAATTAGGGTTCAAATTATGCTTGGTTTTCATGTCTATTATAAGGATTTAGAATTGAGTTGGTTCCATTGAGTTTTGATTAGGTATTGGAATCTAGTTTTTGTACTTCTAATTTGGTTCACGTCATTTAGGGGTTATGGATCTTGATGATGGTGCTAAATCCACTGTTAGAAGCAAATTGAAATACTTAAGAAAAATGCATTCAAAGTCAATACAACAACCGGATCCTCAGGGGCCAAAATTCATGTGAACCCCAGTATGATTATAATGAATTCCAAATGCTCATAAGTTACAATTGTTATTACCATAATGATATATCTTCTTATACACCCTAATCACATATAATCACATGGAATGTTTTCCAAATGAAAAAGGAAAAAAAAAAACTCAATTCACATAGGACCTTTCCACTAATGAAAATCACGTTTTCAAGGGGAATCCCAATGATGATTCGAATTCAATGCAAGGAAACCTTAATATTAAACACAAGAATTCGACAACAATTTAGAAGCAAATCGGTCCATGAACTTTCAATTTCAACCTTAAAATATGACACACTATAGAAGAAAAGAAAATACAACAAAATGAATTGATACACTTCAATTTCAAGGTGCTTGCCACTCGCCACAATTTCAACTTCATTGGGATTGAAATGAATAAGTGTCTAATGACAATTAGGAAAACCCTAATTTCACCAGGAGAAGAAGTGTATAATCTGAATAAAAATGGCCTCTTCAAACCCTCTCTTAAAGCAAGTATTTATACTTGCTACTCCGTGGGTTAAATAGTGCTCAAATATTACAAGTTTGATATTTTAAGGTGGGCTAACCATAAATGAAACTTACAGGAAATAAAAGTGTCCTAAAACAAATACAGCCAAATAGTTAATAAAAGAAGAAATATATATATAAGAATGGTCTTCAGATGTCGGGCTTCTTAGGATCCATCAAACCCCCCTCATTTCCGTTTTATCATCCATGGATACCCAAGCTGATTAGAGGAGTTTGTCCATTTCCTATAAAATATGACAATGGTCCTGTGGAAAACACAAACAGAATAACAGAAAGGGGGGTTAAAAAAATTAAAAATTCAGGGTCTATCTGCTCGAAAAAGGGTCCTTTAACACCAAGATTGATTCCTTTGTTCTTGCCCTATGAAGGTTTGTCGGTTTTTTTTTTTCCTATTACTCCTCGGGCCTAAAAGATTGTCCTCAAATCTGGCGATCAAAAACAAAAGGGGATGGGGAAAATTTTTGACCCCTGTCAACCTCTTCAGAACCAATTTGGATGGGTTAAACCCAAAATTTTTCATATTTTACCTTATGTCTTTTTTTCTAATAAATTTGATAATACTTACAGGTTCATTAATTTCTCCCTGGGATGCCCAAAAAAGTCCTACAACTTCATTGGGACACAGAACATTTTCAGGATAACAACAATGTCCCGTTGCATTGTTTCTATTATGAGGCAAATTTGATCATGAAAAACTTATGTTATTTTTATCTTGTAAATGTTTTTTGAAATTTTTTTGGTTTTTATTTTTGGTTTGGAACTTTTATTTCTTTGTACTTTTATTTAGGGTTAGCCACCTAAAGTGGCAACTTGTAATTTTGACGCTTTTTAACCCTAGGATAAACAAGATAAAAACTTTTAGAGAGGGTTTTTTTAAAAACTTATTTTGCAGGTTTTTCACTACCTTTTACAGGGGAATTTTAGGGTTCCTAATTGTCTTTCAAAAAACCCTTTTATCATTTCAATCTAAGAGTTGGAATTGTGGCGAGTGTAACTCTTAAAATTGTGGGGTTATACCAATTTCCCATTTTGTTTTTTTTCTTTTCTTCTTTTGTGTGTCATATCGGGTTGAATTGAGATAGTTCTTGGTCAAAAATACACTTATTGTTCATGAAATATTGTGTTTATTTAAAGACTTAGAAATTTGGTTCGGATCATCATTGAAGAATCCATAAATTTTTGTTCTTCTCTTTTGGGAAAGGATCTTATAATTGAGGTTTTCTTTTCAGTTTGAGAATTATTTGCGTGGATTATATGAGTTTAGAGGGGTTTTTTAAAGAAGATATTTTCATGGGCATTATATTTATATCATGGGACTTTGGATTTAATCATATCTTCATTGGGGTTCACGTGATTTCCCTTGTGGATCCGGTTTTTGCCTTGCTTGAGTTGTTTTTCTTAATCTTTTGATGGTGTTCTAAGTTTTTTTTTTTTTAAAAGGCACTTCACTTTTTAGTATCAGAGCTTTTTATCAATTTGGGAAATTAAGATTTAAAAAAACATCATAATTGAAAAAAATTGGGTTTAAAATTTTTGAAATTGACGGCATTTTTTCATGTGTTTGAGACTAGTTTGATGGCATTGTTGGATTGTTTTTCAAATTGGTTTTTATTTGCTTAATCTTGGATTTGAGAACATCATTTTTTTTTGGTATCAGAAACTTTTGAGAGAAGGTTTTGGGTTTTGATTTGATTTCGGGAATGGATCAAGAAAAAACCGAAAAATTGGTTTTTGGGTTTTTTGTTTTAGATTGCGAAAAATTAATTTGTTGGGGAAATTTAATTTTGTTGTTTATTGGAGTTGGATTGGAAGGTTGTTGTGTCATTTTATGTCACTAAATTTCGGGGAAAGGGGCAAAAGGGCTAAGTGTTGTTTATTCAACAACTTTTGGAACTGAAAACTTACAATTCTTGCCGTGACTAGCTTGTGGCATAGGAGGTTTATATTTGTTGTTTTTTATTCCTGGTGTATTCAAATTGGGGGATTTCAATTTGCAGATTACATTGATTTGATAGTAGGAATTTTTTGAATTCAAAACTTATAAAATTTAAAAGTTGTGGGGTTATTTATTGCTATTTTGAATTTGAATTCATTGTTACCAATTGAGAAAGGCTTGCAATAAGTGGGGTTTTTTGAATTTCAAATTGAAAGTGCTGCCCATTGTGGGATTCCCGGGAAATTTATTTGTGGAATCACTTATTAGTCTTTTGTTTTCATTATTGCCATAGAAGTTGAAGTCTACCTGTACTTATACCATCTTTTTGTTGTCGTGGAAGTAAACTTTACATTGTGTTGTTGCTTGTATTTCATGGAGTGCTTGTGGAAATTATTTGTTGCCTGTGTAGTTGTGGTGTGTTGTTGGGAAGATATACACATGAGTTGCAATAATATAATTGTAACATTAAATGGGGTTTGTTTTTGTCTTTTGTAGTTGCTAATTGGTGGAGTTTTTGGGAAGGAGTAGTGGAAGTGTATACCCTTGAATCAAAAATGTTGGGGGAACAACATAAGGGAATTACAAATATGCAAATGATAGTGTGAATTGGGGGAATGGATGAAGAAGCCAATAGCCAGGTTGGTGGAGGTCAGGCGTAATGTGGCAGGGAAGAAAATTTTCGGAACAAATTCAGGAGTTACATATAGTTGCTACACTGGCAAAATAGGTTGATACAATGACTTGCCACAACACCAGTGGTAACCAACTGGCACCACCTCAATTAGCTCCACAAAACTCACGAAACAGAGAGTGGGGGAGGGAATTTAAATAGAGGATGGGGAGGAGCATCTTCAATAAGGGAAAAAAGGATGGGCAATTTGGGGAAACCTAATCAGATAGGGGTTTTAGGGCCCCCTCGGGGGTTTTGGGATGAAACTACAGAAGCCATCTAAAGAGGAAGGGGTCGCAATAATAATTAGGACTAGGAGGTAAGGGGCGAAGGACTTTCGAATGTTTTGAGGGTCGACGACAATATAGGTAGATTGTTGCGTTGAATTTATAGGGGGAGCCCGACTTTTGGGGGAAGAATCTGATCACAACAGGCCGGGGTGGAGAGGTGGGTTCAAACGGGAGGGACATGAAGAGGTTGCTAAGGAAAAAAACTTTATTCTTGACCTACAAACAGGAGTTTATGAAACTGAAAAACCCTTTAAAGGGAGGGGGGGAAAAAAGTGGATGATTTTTGTAGGGAATTTTAGACCCTTATGATTAGGTGTGGGGGCTGTTTACCTTTAGAACAAACAAGCACATTTGTCTCAGGTCCTAAAATTTGAGATGGTGTATTGTTACTGCAGTGCTATATACACTTGATGAGGGTATTCAGTTGGCCTTAATGGGAGGAGACAGGGAGGCCAATTCTTTTGGGCTCAAGCATTTGGCCAACACTTTTTTAATAGACCCATCTCACCGATAGTCGATCAGGGGAAAAAGGCGGAGGTAGGGAGTCAAGGCAGTGGACACTACTACCCAACCTTATAAGAGAAAACTACCCATTGGGAAAGGGGTAAAGGGGTCATGGCCAGAATGAGGAAACTGTTCCCGGATCTACTAGTGGAAAGCAGGGCCAGATAAAATGTTTTAAAGCAGGGGTTTTGGGGCAAAAGGCTAACCAATGCAAATGAGGGTGAGACTGTTATGGAAGACATTGGGGGAGGAACTGGGGATTACCATGATCAGTTTTAGCCTATAGACTATCAACGCACTGCAGGAATATTATGATGCAGAAGGCAAATGTGCTTGAGGAGCATACAGGGGGGGAATATTTACCCCTTATGTGCTCGCAGGATTTTATCTACTTTCCCTGATACCAGTGATATTCGGGGGAGAACATATTTCATACCTCTTGAAAGAATGGGGGAGTAATTTTGGGGCTCATAATCGATAGTGGTAGTTGCACGAATGTTATATCTGCTGCACTGGTAGACAAATTACACTATTCTTTCCACATCCTATCCTTATCATTTGCATTAGCGGGTTTTATAGAGGTAGTTGCATGTTACCCTTGGCAAAGGTTCCTATGAGTGTGGGGCGAATATCATGATGAGATCCTTTGTGATATATTCCTATGCTTGAATTCCATTTTTGTTGGGTGGGCCTATTGTATGTTCGCGGGTGTACTAATGGTTTGAAATACCTACATGTTCGCAGGGCGGTCACACATAGTCCTATTACGATGACCCCCATTGGGGGTTAGGTTTCAAAAACAGATTTGGCACCCATCCATTCCATGTTAGCGGAAGGTAAGACAAGAGATACTAGGGTCAATTCCCCATTTGATCTTTAAAATTGGGGCCCAAATTTTTCAAAAGCCGAGGAGATGAGGGGAAATTTTGAAACGAACCTCTTCGACCCAATTCGATGATTACCAAATTACTCATATTTTACCCTTTAGTCTTTATTTCTAATAAAATTTGAGAATAATTTACAGGTAAAATTATTTTTTTCTCCATGGGATGCCAAAATTTCCTACAACTTCATGGACAAAAAACATTTTTTAGGATAACAATTTCAAGCCCGCTGCGATTATTTCTATTATGAGACTTTGGGATCATGAAGACTTATGTTTATTTGTTCTGTAATGTTTATTGAACTATTTTGGTGTTTTGGGTTTTTGGGGACTTTTTATTTTTTTTTAACTTTTTTTTAGGGTTAGTCCCTTTAAAAAATGGCAAACTTGTAATTTTGACACTTTTTAACCCTAGGAGTAGAAAGTATAAATATTGCTTAAGAGAGGGTTTGGAAGCTTATTTCAGATATTTCACTTCTTTCACATGAGATTAAGGTTCCTAATTGTCATCTAAACTCTTAACAATTTCAACCAAGAGTTGGGAAATTTTGGCGAAATGCAAATCTTGAAATTGTGAGTTATATCAATTCTTTTTTTTGTGATTTTTTTCTTCTCTAGTGTGTATACTAGGGTTGATTGGGGATGTTCTTGGCCAGAAAAACATCTTATTGTTCATGAATATTGTGTTTTTGAAGTGCTTCAATTGGATTGGATCATCATTGAAAATCCACTTTAAAACGTGTTTTTTCTCTATGGAAAGGAATTCTTAAATTGAGGTTTTTTTCAATTTTTGAATATTTGCGTGGATTTATATGAGATTAGAGTTTTTTAGAAAATATTTATTTTAGTATTTAATTTATCATTGGACATTTGGATTTTATATATCTTCTTAGGGTTCACGTGTTTTGCCCTTTTGGATCCGGTTTTTTTTCTTTGGGTTGAGTTTTTTTTTCTTTTTCTTTTGATTGTGCTTCTAAGGGATTTAGGCACATCATCTTTTGGGACAGGCTTATAAATTTGGATTTAAGATTCAAACACATCAATTTTAAAAAATTGGGTTTAAAATTTTTTGGAAATTTACAGCATTGTTCATGTGATTGAGACTATTTTTGATTGCCATTATTTGGTTTTTTTTTCAGATTGGTTTTTATATGTGCTTAATCTTAGATTTGAGACTAAATGGAGCTTTTTTTTCCCCTAGCAATCCATCTAAAAAAGTATCTCTATAGAATCCCAAATCTGAAATACTATGGGGGGGATTGTTTTTCTCCTCTTTTTTGGGGTATATCCATCTAAAAAACAAATAATGCTCCATTATCCAATAAAGTTGCCCCTATTTCAACTGTTCCACTAAAACTGTTTCCTCTTTTTCTAACTCATCTATATATTGCTGGGTCCTCATGGTCTTCTAATGTTGGCCCAACTGCTCATTACCCTCTAAAACCTCTGAAGGTGACATAACTGTCTCTGAACAGTCTGGCTCTCTGGTGGTTTGCTCATCTGACTATGATCATCAGGATCCTTTGAAGGTTGGCACATGGGTGTCTGACAAATTTTATGCTCTAAGGGTTAGCTCGTGTCATAGAGCCCTCAAGAACCTTTGAAGGTGGGAATACCACGTCTGTATTGTTTGGTTCCTGAAGGGTTTGATCATGTGGCTTGATCCACAAGATTTTGTGATGGTTGTTTTATCTGTCTTTGCATCTGCTGGACCTCTGATGGCCACATAGGGTTCAATACAAATACGTTTTCCATTTTTTTGAACATATAAGTATTTCTATACCCATCATGTAATACCATCCTATCATACAACCATGGTCCACCAAGTAATATTAGGATGCATAAAGATGAAGAATACACATTCAAGCTCATGATATACTTGTCCCCTATACTGAAGGGTACCCTAGCCCTTTGGGTTACACAAAGACCATCCTGATCATTCAACTAATGTAATGTTAGGGTTTAGGAAGTGAGATAGTTTCAAGTTTTAACTTCGATACTAATGATGCAGCTACAACATTAGTACAACACCACCATCAATAATAATTGCACACAGTTTCCTTGTACCCTATAAAAAGTATGGAGCAAGTTTTCTCTTTGTCCCTCATCAATGGTTTGAAAGGAGTCAATTCCCGATGAAATTTATGTTAGTAGAAAAATACAACCTCAAAAAAGAAATGTGTTTTTCATATATCGCAAAAGTTATCTTTAGCCGGCCCCATGCAAAACGATATATAGTACACAAACACAATATGGAAAACATAATACAATATGGAAACCCTAAGTTGCCTATTCTATCCTTATCCTTGTGTCACTAAGTAGGCAACTAAATAACTTAAAAAACAAACCAATAAATAAAAATAAATAATAACAAAACCGAATGTATCCTCTAGTGTAGCATCCATGCAAATATATAATGTCCTTCAATTATTTCATCCTTCCATTGTCACGTGAATCAAGTTAACACATGTATGTTTTTTTTTTTAAATAGCTGATTCTTGAGCTTGTAGGTCCATGACTAGTCCTTGAAGCTCCGTTCATCCTTTTAGCTCTAGCTCAGTTCATCGGCCTCTAATACTACGTAATGGATCATGAGATTTTGGCCCCCTTCCTTTGTGATGCAGTTGATCCTAATCAATTAGGGCCATATTACAATTGTTTTCACACCACTTTTGGGATTAATTGCAGTTGTTCTCAATTGGGTTAAGTGCTTGGTTTTAAAATCAATTTTGGCACATCATAATTTGGTATTGGAGCTTATCTTACTTAGATATTCAATTTGATCACATCAACATTTATGGATTTGGTTTATAAGCATTGAGTATTTACGCCATTGGTTGACTAGTTTGATTGAAAATTGTATAATTGTCTTTAAATATTGGTTTTATGTGCTTTCACTTAGTTTTTAAGCACATCAAGTGGGAGAAAGTTGCAGTTTGGATTTCCTTTTAGATCCGATTTTTAGTTTGTTTTTAGGAGTCTCTAGAGTGTTTTTGAGTGTATTTTCTTGTGTTAATTCCTCAAAAGGAAGGGTTTTCATGTGGGAAATAAGTGGTAAGTGAATCAAAAGTGTTTAAAGCTTAGAGAAAGAGGGTTAGTGGTTACACTTTAAAGGTTGTTGTGTGTGATCTGAATTTGGGAGGTTTCTCTTGAGAGTTTCTTGAAAAAAAAAATTTGAGCTTTTGTGTTGTAGTTTTTCCAGAAGAAGAAGTTTCACAAGGGAATGGGGAGTGAGAAATCAGAAGTTTGGATAGAAAGCTTGGGGAATTATCCATTGGTCCTTACTTGATCATTTATGATGAAGATCACACTAGGAGGATTGGTCCAAGTATGTTCAAAGACAAGTTAGGAAGATTAGAGCAAGGAGCACGACCCTATCTGAAGTGCAAAACTCAAAAGTGGAAGTCAGGAAGAGATTAAAAGCCGACAGCTTCAAAATCACTAAAGGTTTGTTAGCCTTAGCAGTTTAGGCCATCGACCTAAATGTCGGTGTAAAAATGCATTGAAGGCTAGCAAAGTAAGTGTTTACGATCCTTCCACGCAAATCCTCAATAACAATGGATTTTTTAATAATTTTAGGGTTTTCTGTATTTGGTACTAACGAAATAAAAAGGGATATGGATAAAATTAAACCAAAACTATAGATACCAAGATTGTAAAATTAACTGGTTCACAATTTGAACAAAGAATGATAGAGACCACGTTCAATAAATCAATCACTAAAGTTAAAGAATTCCAAGAATTCAATAACAATGTTCACCATAAATTCTATAGGGAAACCCAAACATTTGATAAGAACAACCAGAATAAAGGGAAATCCCAATTCTCAATATTCAAGAACTCTCCAAAGAGGATTCACACACTCAAAAGTGTTTTTCTTTCAACAAAATAACACTCTCCGCTAAAATACCTAAAGGAGACTATTTATATTATGCCTAAAAGTAACCTAAGGACATATTAATGAAAATTAGTGGAGGCCATTCAAGGTCGGCCAAAGGCTGGACCTTGAAGCTAATTTGGTTGGCCTTCATTTAAGGCCGGCTTAAGGCTTGGCTGAACTTTGCCTTTGTCCTCCCATGCTTATTTCCTCCCTTTTTGGACCCTGTTTCTACCACCTATAGCTCATATTGACTTTGATTTCTTTGGTGCTCGTATCTTAGCTCTTGGAATTGTATCATTCCATCCATGTTGAAAAAGATTCAACCTCGATCTTTATTCGTCCATCCTGCTAGACCACATAAACAAACTCCTCTTTCCCTTGGCCTTCTTAAGGCAAATCAACCTTGTTTGTTATACCTTACTTGGACTCATAGGAAGAAGCTTGTAGCCTTATCCTATTGCTGAATGGTAATGATTGGGGTATCCATTTTACTTAGCTCTGAGATCATACTACCAAGGTCTTCCAAGAATCAAGTGTGTAGCTTCCATGGGAACTACATCACAAACAATCTCGTCAGTATAATCACCAATAACTAATGGAACACAAACCTGTTTGTTTTACATGAACAGCTCCCGTAACTCAACCAAGAAGGCAAAGGTCTAGACGCTGCTTCACCTGTAAACCCAACTTAGTAACCCAGCTTGCTAAAACAACATTAGTGCAACTGCTTGTGTCAACCCAATCAAACAAGTCTTCCCTTGCACCATTTCCTTGAATATGAAATAAATTGCCTCTCTGATTAGGAACAGCTTCATCCTGCTTAACCATTAACAATCTCCCTGTACTAGATACGCTATAATGTCTTCATCATCCTCTTTACCTCAGTACCCTTCTGTTCTTCTTCCTCACTCTCGACTTTGTCACTCTTCATGACCATAACCCTTTTGTTGGGACATTGAGAAAGAAACAGGGCCAAGTCCTAAACACTTAAAACATTTTATATCCCTGCTCTTCTTTTGACATGTTTGGTCAACAACTTCACCAGCAACTGCCATTCCTTTTTTCCTTCTCCTTCTCACCATCATCTGACTTATGGTGGTGATATGATTCTAAACCCGCCTGCGCTGATGCGCTCAACCCGACTGGCTAATTTGATCACATCCTCTAGAGTCTGATAATGCTGGAGCTCCACTACATTGGCAATGTCTATCTTCAACCTATGATGAAACGAGCTATGGATTCATCTGATGATTCCTTAATATCACACCTTGCCATTAGTGTCTCAAACTACTTTTGATAGACCCATTTTTATACTCAATCTTTATAGTATGAATTGTGTTAATTTATTATAGTTTTTTATAGAAATCATAAGGAAATGGTACTTAATTTTATTATGGTGAAAATCAGGTTTAATGGAGTCAAGAGTGCTAATTCAAATAACTTAGAGAAGTCATCTACAATTTAGATCAAACACAAGGATTTACACCGCCGGAGGAAAGTACATGGGCGTGTAGTTGATTTTACACGGCTGTGTACTTGTTTAGAATCAACAAAAATATACACGTTGAAGTACACGGCCGTGTATCTGTCTTGAAGAATCAACAGAGGGAGGCACGGTTTGTGATTAGCCGTGGTGGAAGTCGTGCCATTTACTGAACAAGGATGAGGAATTGTAGATAATCAATAGAGGGAGGCACAGTTTACGATCTAGCCGGGGTGGAACCATACCAATTCACTAAACAAGGATAGGAATTGTGGATAATCAAAGAGGAAGGCACGGTTCGAAATCTACCCGTGTTGGGGCGTCCCCGGCGTACGATTATTCACTTTCTCAGATTGACTTAAAAAGGAAAAATTTTCGTATCTTGCTAGCTAAAGATCCCCCTGCCATTCCTCAACAATATAAATAGAACCAACCCTAGAGGAGAAAGAGAAGATTTTTGGCAAAAAGAAGAGGCGAAGGTAGAGCAAGAGAGACCGGAAATAGAGACTTTTCATGTTTTCACTTTTAAAATTTTTGTTTTGAGGATGAACATGTGTACTAAGCAGATTTTCTAGCCAAAGGATCATTGAAGTTTAATTCTTTTACGAATTGTGAGATCTAATTGATTTAGCTTTATTCTATTCTTTATTTTCGGATATTTATATATCTTCTGAACGTTTTGTTAATGTTATCTTTTGATTGGTATGAATTAGAGCTCTTCTACTCAATTAGCAAGTTAAAATATTGTCAACTAGTACGTCAAATCCCTAATTGTTTGATAGTTTTTAGTTTCGGTGACACAATAACATGTTTGATTATAAAATAGATAGTCAAATTCATGTTATGGAGATATATGATCTTGTTTAAATAGGTCATCTTATAATCTATTGGCATGAATTGGTAGTCTCTCTTGTTTTTAATGTTATTGATAGATTAAATCCAAGAGCTTTTTTAGGGTTGTCTAATCAAATAAGAGAATTAACAAAGCATGTTTGATTATCAAGAAAGTAAGGAGGGGATAGGTTATTAGAGCTGTTAATAAAACCATAACCCAGTTTATCTTGGATAAAATAGAAAATATTTGCTCGATGTAAATTCTTAGAATTAAAACTATATTGATTCTTGGCTTAGGCTTTTATCATTATTCAATTTTATTATCTGTTTCAGTTTATTTTGATTCACAACAAAACCCCCCATTCTCCTTTCCTTTCTATTTTCTTTTAATAGAAAAATATATTAACCAATCCCTATGGAAGACCCTACTCACTACTATAGACAAATCATATAATTATCTTGGAGTAGGTTTTTATTTTTGTTGGATTCGACACCCATCAAATTTTTGGCACTGTTGTCGGGGATTGGTGTCAAATTTATTTCTATTCTTGTAGACTCGTTCTTCTCATACAGGTAAACTCACTTAAATCCAAGATTAGAAGACTTTTAAAGAGACGCGAGAGAAGTAGGCTCGTCAAAAGAAAACAAACATCTTCATCCTTGGACTGAAACTTGGCTCGGATTTGTCTAATTCATCCATTGATTCTGAAAAAGAAGACGTATGCAAATCCTAAAGAACATTAAGAAATTGGCTACACCGGAGTGAATCAACAACCACTTTTATTATATCCTGAATTGGCGTTGAATTTGAGTTAAAATCTGGTTTTTATACATCTGCTACCCACCTTTTATGGTCTTGAGAATGAAATCCTCACAAACATTTAAAGAGTTTATATAATGTGTTCTAGCATGAAGGCGCAAGGAAAAACCAACGATCAAACAAGTTACATCTTTTCCATTTCTTTAAGTACTAAGCAAAGATTGGTTGTTTATTTTGCCTCCTGGTTCTATAACCATTGGACAGATAGGGTGAGACCCTTCTTGAAAATGTTTTCCCTGGTCTAGACCGCTAGTATAAGAAGAGAAATTTTTGGTATCAAACAAGGGACATCGAGACTCTTCATATATTGGAGAGGGTTCAAGCAACTTTGTTCAAGCTGTCCACAACATGGGATATCTGAACAACTTCTCATTCAATACTTCTATAAGGGCCCCTGCTTCCAAGGAGAGGAAGATGATGGATGCTGCAAGTGGAGGCGCCATAGTGAATAAATCCCCTAGTCAAGCTGGGAATTGATCTCCATTATGGCTGCTAATTCGCAAACAATTTGGTATGGGCTGATACATCTTTAAGGAAGGTAATGAGGTAAGTGTTTTCTAACCTTGAAAAATCAAATTTCTAAACCAAAACCTCCCTTGGCAGCAGATAGCTCTTGAAATACACGGCAGGTAAGGCTTTTGGAATTTGTGTGCTGCCCTAAATCATCCCCCTGAAATTTTCCCTCATTGCAAGATGACAACATGAGCATGCCAATGCTGTAGGGGATTCCCAGGACAGCCACAAAGGAATATGATCCCTACTCGATACTTAAATCCTGGATAGAGGGATCATCCTAACTTCAGATATGGAAAATAAACCACAAAATTTCCAACAATTCCAACCTAAGCCATAAAACCCCAATACCACAAGCTCCTTCCACTTCAGGTATTCCTTGAGGAAATTGTTAAATCACTTGCTATTAATACAAAACAATTTTAGGATAAGACAAAGCAGAGCATTCACAACTTGGAAAATAAAGGTAAGCCAAACTTTTTTCTTCTATAAATAGGTTAAAACTCAAGGTAATTTTTACCTTCTCAAACTATCACAAATCCAAAGCAAAGCGCTAATGCAATTCCTTGAAAAGTGGAACGAAATTGCAGGGATCAAATGAGAAAGGACACCGAACTAATCTTAGGAAGAGACTGAGAAAGAGACTCAACCCGAACCAGCAAAAACAACCAGACAGGAGGATCCCTCGTTGAATCCCAAAGGTCAGAAAACAGCACCTCCTTTCCCTTCTAATTAGCGAAATCCAAGAATAAAAGCTGAAGAAAAGGTTTTCTTGAAACGTTTCGCAAAGTTGAGGTAAAAAATTCCTTTGCTGGATGCAATTAAGCAAGTACCTCGTTATGCTAAATTTCTCAAAGAATTGTGCACTAAACAAAAGAAAGCTAAAAGGGTAATGAAAAAAATTAGTGTGGGTGAAAAATTTTTAGCTATTCTTTAAAAAAAACCCTTCCTCCTAAATGTAAGGAACCCCGGTTATGTTTACTATTCCTTGCAAAATTAATCTCGGAATCGCTAAAGCTATGTGGATTTTGGAGCTTCAATCAATGTTATGCCTTTGTTATTTATCAATGTTTTGAATGTTGGCCCTTAAAGGAAACAGGTGTTATTTTCAACTTTTTGATAGGTCCAATTTTTTATCCTGAGGAGTTCTAAAAGTTTGTTTTAGTACAAGTTAATGGGTTTGGTTTCCCTACAAATTTTTATTGCTTGACATGGATAATGATGATTCTCGTAATTCATCAATGAATTTATTTAAAGGGAACCATTTCCCTTAAAAACATCTAGAACGAAAATTGATTACATGACGGGTACCTCACTATGGAATTTTATATGAATATTTTTAAAATTTAACATTTATGATGCCATAAATATCCTATGAATCTCTCCTGTTTTTGTTGGGAGTTATTGACCCCATAACACAGGCTACATTTGATTTGATAGACGAGAAAGAGTTGAAAATTGTACTTAATAGGTCTTACTATTAATGCATTAAAAACTCTTAAGGAGAAGCTTGTAATATCCTTGATTTGTAGGACATGATTTGGGATTGAATCATTAAAAACCTAACAGGTATGATTATCCTAATTAATTTACCCCCTTGTACCAAAAACTTCTTCCCTCTATTGTGCAAGCCCCAAAGCGGGAAATTTAAAACCTACTCGAACATCAAAGTACATTTTCTTGAGAAAAGAGAGTCTTGCTATGATAGTCTCTAACAAACTAAGTACTTAGAAGAAAAAAGTTGTTCGAGGTTGAGAGAGTATAAAGAAGCCATTGGATGGTCCATAGCCGAAACAAAGGACTAAGCCCCCTCCACATGCATGCACAAGATATTAATGGAAGATAATTGCAAACCTTCAAGGGAAGTTCAGCGTCGTTTGAATCCGCCTATGTGGAAGTAGTTTTAAGAAAGAATCTTGAAACTTCTTGAGCAGGGATGATCTATCCAATTTCCGACAGCAAATAGGTAAGTCTAATTTAAGTTGTTCCAAAAAAACAGGCTTAACTATGATTGAAAACGCTGATGGTGAGTTAATTCCTACCGAGTTCAGAATGGATGGAGGGTTTGTGTTGATTACAGGAAGTTAAATGCGTCAACTAGAAAAGATCATTCCTCTTCCTTTTCTTGATCAGATGCTTAACGTTTGGCTGGGCCATTCTCATATTTTTTTCTTGATGGTTATTCAAGTTTTCATCAAATTCCAGGGGGCCCGAAAGATCAAGAGAAGACTACTTTCACTTGTCCATTCGGTACTTTTGCATATGAAGGATCCTTTTAGGCCCCTTGCAATGCCCCCGCCACATCCAAAGGTGTATGGTTATATATTTTCAAAAATTTTGTAGAGAATATCAAGAGGTTTTCATGGATAACTCACTGTCTATGGTAACTCTTTTGATTCATGTTTTTACTAATCTTACAAAAGTGCTTCAAAGATTATAGATAAGAATCTTGTGTTGAATTATGAAAAATGTCACTTTATGGTTGAACAGAGCTCATTTTAGGTCATATTGTATCTTCTAAGGGCTTGAAGTCGATAAAGCTAAAGTAAACGATTAAATCTCTACATTACCCTTAAGTGTACGGGAAATTTGCTCTTTTCTTGAGATACAAGATTTTTATCGACACTTCATAAGGATTTTTCCAAGATTACTCAAACCCCCTATGCCGATTGCTGCAAAAAAGAAGGACCCTTGAGTTTGATGAGGCTTGCAAGCACGCTTTTGACACATGGGGAAAGTTAACTTCTGCTCCAACATCCAACACCTGACTGGAACCTTCCCTTTGAAATTATTTTGTGATGCGAGCAATTATGCTTGGAGCTGTTCTTGGACAAAGATTGGAAGAGTTCCAGTCATTTTTTACGCTTCCAAACTTGGGGTATCCAATGCAACTATTCCACAAGGAAAAAGAACTTTTGGGTTTTTTTGCATTAGAAAAATTTAGATCATTTTATTTGGGTTAAAAAGGAATTGTTTGCTCTAATATGCAGCTCTCAAAACCTTTTTCGAAAAGGGGAAAAACCCAATACTTATCGAGGTACCTTACACAAATTTTGATCAAAATTTTACGCGATAGAAAAGCTCAGAAAATTAGTTGCCGCCCCCCTCATAAAATTTTTATATGAAGGGTCAATCCAAAATACAAGATGTTTTTCCAAAAATGAGCATTCTTTTTTTTCAAAGCAATTTCGGGTATCATTTTGCAACATTTGGTTACTAAACACACTAATATTTGTCGGGGGCCAAAAAGATAAAATTAAAAGTGATGCAATACTATGTATGGGATGATTTCTATTTGTGGAAACATTGTCTAAAAAATTTTTAGAAGGTTTTTTTCTCAAATGATTTCCCTTTTCTGTTTTCCCCAATTTTGCACTAAATTTTCATGTGGGGATTTTTGGCCTAAAAACAACTCAAAAATATTAGGGTGGGTTTTTTGGGCCTACTTGTTTCGGATTCTTTTATTTTTTTAAATTTGTGAACATGTCAAAAAAAGGCAACCTAGGGGGGGCCAAAAAGCCCAACCTTATTTTGCTTGGAAATTTGATAATGGGGTATTGACTTTATAGGCCCCCCTTTTTTTTTGGTAAGTTTACCCTTCTTGCTGGGGGTTATGTCTCAAAAGGGTGGAACCAAACGACCCAAAAAAGATGCTAAATTTGTTGGGGTTTTGTTAAATCCAATTTCTGTGGGTTTTTTGGCCCCAAAAGGGGCTCTTATCATGATTGTGGCAACACTTTTGTAATGATAGGGGGAAATCTACTTAAAAATAAAAGGGGCACTCTCCCTTCCACCCATACCACCCCCAAATAATGGATTTGGCAGAATTCAAATCGAAAATCAAGTTTTCTGGAAAAAACCGCAATCTAAGAAGGAAGGATGGAGCACAAGACTTGAAGATCTTTTGGGGTACCGGGCACTTACAAACCCCAATAGGAAAGTTTCCCTTTCGTTTGAAAATTTTGGAAACTGTGTCATCTCCCTAAGGATTGGAACATAGGGCGGGGCGTAAAAAAAATGTAACTGCAAAGGATGAGGTTGGTGGCCGAAAACTTTAAAATTCAAAACTTAGGGAAACGAAGAAAGCTTAGAGAGTACAAAATTACAAGGAAAAAAAAAAATTTTTTTGATCAAAAAAATTTCCCCAAAAAAATTTTTTTTTGGGGGAAAAAGTATTTTTTATCATTCTCGATTGAAGTTTTTTTTCTAGAAAATACGTCACAATGGGGTTTGTCCTTTTGTTTCACTAACAAATTTTCACGGCATTTTTAACGTAAGTGTTAAACTGAAAACTTTTAAATCAAGGCACGCTTGAAACCTTTTTTTGAAGGTTTCAAGTATGTAATATTGAAAAACCAGTAACTTACCCCCCGGGATTGTGATTTTAAAATAGGAACTCTGCCAAAGCTTAAAAAAAAAGGGGTTCAGGGAGGAACCCAAACAATTTATTTTTTTTTGTTTTTTTTGATTTTTTTTTCTTTTTTTTTAGCTGCACAAGGGGGTTTAAACACAGAGACACCTCTAGTGCAAAGGGGAGAACCCAATTACCCACCTTAACCAAGGAAGACCCTTAAAATTTCCCTTTTTTCTTTTCTCTAATGTTTTCTTATGTTGTTAAAATTTCCCTTTTAAATTTTCAATTAAGAACAGTGCGGGCCTGTTCAAAAATAATTGGGGGGGAGGAATAAAAAATAAGAATAGAGAATTACTCATACTTTGAAGTTTTTCCTAAGCAATTTTACCCCAAATTTAAAAATTTTCAGAAATCGGGAATTGTACTAAATGTTGTAAAACATCACAAAATTGAAAATTATTGTTCAATGCTTTACTCACCAAGTTGTGATTAAATACTAAGGTTTTAAAATTTTAATATGAAATCTTTAAAAACAAAAATTTTCCTTGTATTTAGCTTTGAATTGGAAGTCAAGAGTAATTGAGTTCCTAAGGAAAAAAAAAAAAGTTACTTCTAGGTTTTTAAAAAAACATGAACTCTTTGAATTTTTGGAAAAAATTAAACACTTTTTGAAAAAAAAAAAAAAAAGAATCAAGCATAGCCCTTACTCAAAAATTTAAGTAATTGAGTTTTTAAAAGTATTAAATTAAGTTGAGTGAGGGGGGATCCGAGGGGGTCTCAAAAAACCCGGGGCACTTGAGGACGACTCGTGATGTTGCCGACTCCCCAAGAACCATAAACAATAAGGGAAAAAGGCGGGGTTCATGAAAAAGAAACGGGCAAAAACCCCCCAAAAAGATGTTTGATTAAATCAAAAAACAGAATGAAAAATTCATTGAAGAAATAAACTTTTTAAAAAAAGGGGGAAAACCTGGGAAAAGTAAATCCCTATCTTTTCTTTTTTTTTTCAAGGGGGAAAAAACTTGCTATATCAAAAAATTTAATTGGGGTTTTTTCCTTTGGGTTTAAAAATTTACTTTTGGGGAAAAAAAATTTTTTTTTAAAATAGGTTAAATTTGTTTTTTTGATTGCTATTAAAAATTTTTTTTTGGGGAATTTAATACAAAAACCATTTTGGGTTTGGGAGCAAAACAAAAATTACAAGCAAAAATTTAAAAATGAATAGATGCTTAAATGATGAAAAAAATTTCCGTATAAACTATGAGGATTTTCAATTTGATTTTTTAATTCTTGAGGCAACAAAATTTTAAGTGGGGGAATTTTTTTGAGCCATTTTATCCCAATCTTTAAGTATAAGGGTTTAAAATTTTTTTATTGATTTTTAGAACAAAGGGAAATGGTACAAAAATTTTTTTTATGGTGAAAAAACGGGGTTTTGGGAAAAGGGAAAATTTAAGTAATTTAAGAAGTCATCTCAATTTGGATCAAAACAAAATTTAACCCCGGGGGGAAAGTAATGGGGGTGTATTTAAATACACGGCCGGTATTTTGATTTAAATAAAAAAATAACAGAGTTTAAGTCCCGGGCCGTGTATCTGTCTTGAAGAACAACAAGGGGCCCGGGTTTATATCTAGCCTGGGGAATCATCCCATTCCCGAAAAGGATAGGATTGGGGGATAATAAAAAAGGGGGGGCAGGTTTTTGTCTACCTGGGGAACCTGCCTTCACTGAACGGGGAGGAATTGTGGATAATCAAAGGAAACAGGGTTTTCGAAACGGTCGGGTTGGGGGCGCCCCGGCATACGATTATTCATTTCCCCCAAAAAGACTTAAAAAAAAAAAATAATGTATCTTGCTAGTTAAAATCCCTCCTTTTCCCTTAAAAATAAATAAACCAATTTTAGAGAGAAGAGAAAATTTTTGGAAAAAAAAGGGCGAAGGCAGAGAAAGAGACCCCCGGGGGGGAAAAGAGATTTTTATGTTTTCACTTTTAATTTTTTTTTGAGGTGAACATGTGTACAAAGTAGATTTTACCAAAGGATCATTGAATTTTTAATTTTCCGAATTGTAATCTTTTTGATTTACCTTTATCTTTTTTTTTCGGATATTTTATATCTTCGAACGTTTTTTAATGTTATCTTTGTTTATTGAAAAATTGAGCCTTCTATCAATTAGCAAGTTTTATATTGCAACTATATGTCAAATCCGTAATTGTTTTTAAAATTTTGTTTCGGGCACAAAACATTTTGAAAATAAAAAAAATTTAAAACATGTTAGGGGATATATGACTTGTTTAAATAGGTTTTTCTTAAACTATTGGGGTGAATTTATCTCTTTTTTTTTAATGTTTTTGATAGATTAAAAACCAAGAGCTTGTTTTGGGGGTTTCTAACAATAAAAAAAAAAACAAAGAGCATGTTTTGATTACAAGAAAGTAAGGGGGGTAGGGTTTTTAAATTGTTAATAACCATAACCAGTTTTCTGGTAAAAAAAATAGAAACTAAATTGGGGTTGGGTTAAACAACCTTATGATTTAACCCTTTGTCGATTCACAAGCCCCACCTTTGCTCAATACCAAATGTTCGAATCCTTCCTTGCAAATTTTTAAATAAAAATGGTTTCTTTAAATAATTTTAGGGTTTTTGTATTTGGTACAAACAAAATAAAAAGGGATATGGATAAAAAAACCAATCTATAGATATAAGATTGATAAAATTAAACTGGTTCGCAATTAGAACATAGAACGATGGAGACCACGTTCTATAAATCAATCACAAAGGGTTTAAAGTTTCCAATTTCAATAACAATGTTTGCCACAAATTTATAGGAACCAATAATTTTTAAAAGAACAAGTAGAAAAAGGGAAACCCAAATTTCAATATTAAAGAACCTCAAAGAGGATTTACACACTCAAAAGTGTTTTTCTTTAAACAAATTAACATTCTCCGCCAAAATACCTAAAAGAAGACTATTTATATTATGCCTAAAAGTAACCTAAGGACATATTAATGAAAATTAGTGTAAGGCCATTCAAGGCGGCTCAAGGCTAGCCAAAGGCCAGCGGCGTACATGTAAGCCGACACCAAAGCCGATGACCTTGAAGCTAATTTGGCCGGCCTTCATTCAAGGCCAGCTTCAGGCTGGCCGAACTTCACCTTATGTCCTCCCAACGCTTATTTCCTCCCTTTTTGTACCTCGTATTACCACCTATATCTCGGATTGACTTTGATTTCTTTGGTACTCGTATCTTAGCTCTTGGAATCGTATCATAAGCCGTTAGTCTAAGTGGCCAACTTACATGTAATAAAGGTCGATTAAAGATATTTTAAGCCACCGGTATTTAATGCTTTCCTTAGTCACATTAGGGTTTTTCTATGTTTTTTATTTACCTTTTATTATGAGACTATAAATAGTCGTCAAACATTCATTTGTAAGGATCTTTTGGAAAAAAGTTTATTCATAAATTGAGAGCAATTTCTCTTTGGTTCTTGAAAGAACTAATAAACTTATTGGATTTAGAATCTATGGCATTCATCCAAACTTATCAATCGATCATTCCATAATCAATTGTGGCATTATCACCTGTGCCAAGGTTCTTATCTGTTTATAGACAAAAGGTTATGATGTCCCATCGTTCTTGATAGTTCCATATGTTGTGAGATTAGCAAATCTAGTTGTTGAGTTTCATCATGGTTTTTAGGGTTCGCATCATTTTCGTATCAGAGTAATCAGGTTTATCAGGATCACCTATCCTTTTGTTTATTTCAATTACTTGTTCTTAGATCTAAGGTTTTGAACAAAAAAAAAAAAATTGTTCTTTAGATTGATCTGCAAGTAGATTTCAATTTGATTGTTATGAGTGTTTGAAAGGAATCGTATACATTTCCTTTCTCAATAATCAAAAAACAAAAAATAAAATTTGTATAAAAAAAAAACGAAATTGCTATTGATGAAAATTTTCTAGCACCACCTATGCCTTCAGAACTGAATTTGGCTGATGGTCCAAATCGCTTATATTTTCACGTTATGTCCTATATTCTAATAACTATTTGAGAAATAATTTTTATAAGTACAATAATAATCCTCCATGGGATGCCAATATGTCCTATACTAGTGATAGAGCCATTTTATACTCAATCCTTATAGTATAAATTGTGTTAAATTATTATTGATTTTATAGAAATCATAAGGAAATGGTACTTAATTCTAATCATGGTGATAAATCAGGTAAAATGGAGTCCAAGGATGTTAATTCAAGTAAATTAGAGAAGTCATCTACAACTTGGATCAAGACAAGGAATTACACCTCCAGAATGAAACACGGTTGGAGATTTGGCCATGTTTTACACCGTGCTACACATTGCATGAGGAGAAGGCGTGACACGGTCTAGGGCACGGCTGTGGTGGAAGCCGTGGTGGAAGCTTGACGTGCCAAGAAGAAGAACTTGTGGAACTTTGACAGAGGAAGGCACGGCTTGAAGTCTAACCGTAAGTGTAGACCGTGGCACACTCTGGACGAGGAATGAAGACTTTTTGAACATAGGCAGAGGATGGCACGGTTTTAAATCTGGCCGTGTGTTGGACCGTGGTACACACTGGGTGTGGATGAAAACTTGGAGAATATGCACAGAGGATGGCACGGCTTGACCCATGGGCCGTATTTTTAGGGCGTGCCAAGCGGACGAATCTTCACTTCTCGAAATCTACTTGGAAAAGGAAAGATATCTTCGTATCTTGCTAGCAAAAGATCACATGCCATCCTTCAAACATTATAAATAGAACCAACCCTAGAGGGTTAAGACAATCTTTAATCTTTCTTTCAAACTTTTTACCTTTGATCTGGGAAACAAGAAGGAAGGCCGGAGGCAGAGCAAGCTATCCAGGTTTATTATGTCTTTACTTTTTATTTTCGTTTTTCTTATGAATATGAGTGGCTAAGCTACTTTTCTAGCCAAAGGGTCATAGATGTTTAATTTTCCACGAATTGTGAGGTCTAATTGACTTGTATTTATTCTATTCTTTGTTTTAGGTATTCATATATCTTCTGATTGTTTTGTCATTATTATTTTGTTGATTGGTATGAATAGAGCTCTTCTACTTAATTAGCAAGATAATATATTGTCAACTAGCACGCCAAATCCGTAATTGTTTGATTATTCTAGTCTTAGTGACACGATAACATGTTCGTTATAAGAATAGATGATCGAATTCATGTTATGGAGGTGTATGATCATGTTTAAACAAGTTATCTTATAATCTACTGGCATGAATTGGTGGTCTCTCTAGATTTTGATGCTATTGATAGATTAAATCCTAAGCGCTTGTCTGGGGTTATCTAATCAATAAGGGAAAATAATTCGAAGCGCTTGTTGGAGGTTATCGAGAAAGTAAGGAGAGATAGGTTGTTAGAGCTTGTTAATAACCATAACCAATTTATCTAGAACTAAGGATAGAAGATATTTGCATCGATGATCAATTCCTAGAATTAAACTATCTTGATTCCTTTGGCTAGGCTTTTTATCAATATTTGATTTTCTTTCCTTGCTTTACTTTATTGATTCACAAACAAAACCCCCCATTTTTCTTTTCCTTATTGTTGTATTTGAATAGAAATATCTTTACCAATCTCTGTGGATTCGACCCTACTCACCACTATATGCAAATCATATAATTGTCTAGGAGTAGGTTTTATTTTTGTTGGACTCGACACCCATCAACTAGTTGATGGACACGAAACATTTTCAGATTTACAATTTGAAGACCCGCTGCGATTGTTTTCTTTCCAAAGCAATTAGCTCATGAAGACTTATGATATTTTTGTACTTTGTAATTGTTCTGTGGACTATTTCATGTTGTATTTTTCTTTTGGGATGCTTTCATTTTATTGTAATTTCCATTTAGGACCAGCTACGTTAAAAGTGGCAAAATTGTAATTTTTGTCAATTTTCTAACCCTAAGAGTAGCAAGTATAAATACTTGCTTATACTGGGTTTGAGGAGGCCAAACTTTTTAGATTTGAACATCACTTTTCATGAGAGGGCTTAGGGTTTCCTAAATCTAATTTCTCTTATCAATTTCAATTTCCAAGAGTTGAAATTGTGGGGATTGCAATAAATGGTAATTGTGAGTAGTATCAATTCCTTCCTTGTTGTGTTTCCATTTCATCACTAGTGAGTCATATCTAGGGTTGATTTGGATTTTTCTTCGTCAGTTGTTTTATTTCATTTGTGATCAATTATCTTGTTATAAGTTTGATTGCTTTAGTACTTAATATCATTATCTTCATTGGTGGCATGAATTGGGAATTGTAGGAAGGAGTTGAAATCACGGTTTTGATCTATTCCTCTTGATTTGATTCACGTGGATTTCACTTATAATTATTGTTATTTTGTGAAGCTTACGTATATGGATTGTTAATTGCATCATTTGACCTTCGGATTTTCATCAAAATCCCATTAGGGTCACGTAATTTCTTGATTCCATTAAACCGGTTTTAAATTGTGAGTTGGGGTTTGTTTATTTGATTCATTTGAATGTGCTTGGGCTTGGTTTTGAGCACATCAGCATGTCAATTGGGTTGTGTTCATTGAGAATTGGAGATTGAGTGGAGGTTGTGTGTTACTATTTGTGATTTAGATTTTTTGGTAATCTTTAGTTGAATTCTTAGCGTTTTGTGAATCTTGTCAAATCATTTATGAAACTGTTGTTTGAAAAGTTGGGTGGTTTTCTTGAAGAACAAATCTAATTAGATTGTTAGTTCCAAAAGAATCGAAAAGAGGATTTTTTTAGTAGGTAAGGATTGGTGAGAACAATAGAGCGATATTGAGTGAAACACGTGAGCGAGTGAATTTGTGAGGTTTATTTTATTACTCCTAACATTTTCTTATGTAGCACTATATCGAATAGAAATTCTCCTAAAAGTGTGGTGGGGGAAATTGATACAAAATTGATCATGAAAACTCTAAACTACTAAGATGAGGAGAATGTTTAGAGCGAAGATGGATCAATTTCATGACCAGATAGAGCAGAATTTTGAGCAGTCATAGATTGCTTCTGCTAGGCATAGGAGGGATAAAATGCCTAGAAGGGTAGTGTGTATGGAGGAAGATGAATGGGCTAAGGAAGGATCTGTAGCTGAATCTTATTAAGACTCATTTATGGATTCTAGGAGGAATGCGGGGAGAAGTAGAGGACCTAGGAATGAGGAAGATAGCAACTAGGGAACATAAAGATGAAAATCCCTTTCTTCTAAGGGAAAGAATGATCCTAAGGTGTATTTGGAGTAGGGGAAGAAGGTGGAGTTGATTTTTTAGTATCACAAACTATTCTGAAGCCAAAAAGGTAAAACTTGTTACCATTGAATTTTTTTATTATGCAATTGTTTCGTGGGATCAGCTTCGATTGAATAAGAGGAGAAATAGGGAACCACTAGTAGGCACATAGGAGGAGATGAAGAGGATCATGAGGAAAAGATTTGTACCTACATACTACTATAGGGAATTGTACAACAAATTACAAACCCTTAAGCAAGGTAATAGTAGTGTAGAGGAATATCATAAGGAGATGGAGGTTATCATGATCAAGGCTAATATTGAGGAGGACCGAGAAGCAATTATGGCTAGGTTCTTAGCTGGCTTCAATAGGAAGATTCCAAATGTGGTGGAGTTATAGCACTATTTGATGTGCTTAGTATCCAATTACAATCACATAAATCCCCAATTGGATAATCAACTAAACACAAATCATAAAATGGCATGATTCCCTTTCCACGTGAACTCTAATTGCAAGAACTAATTTGATTGAATACACAATACAATGTACTCAATTGGAATTCCAAATACCAGTCAAATAAACAAACACAATTGATTCTAATTTCTAAAACAATTGGCATGAATCCAAGCTTGAAAATTGAACCCTAATTTGCGTGAATCAAGAGCAACATAAAGTAACTAATTCCCTTTTACTAGATATTACGTCTAGTTAGAATAAGAATCAACTTGTAATTTGTTGATATCACTCACAATAAATCTAAGTCTACTCGCCCCCAATCCAAGGGAAGAATTAATAAAAGTATTTTGTAAAAAGGAAGTACCCTTTCACGTGAACAAAGGCAACCGAAATTGAGTTCAAAAGTCCCCTTCTAAACTTACTTAGCAAGTATTTATACTTGCTCTAAATACAGTAAAATCAACAAAACAAAATTCAAGTAAAACCCACAAGTGCCCGGGTTTTTAATCAACAAAAGCCCAATTATAAATAAACCCTCCAAAATGGCCAGTTTCTTCACTTCCATGGAGCAATTGTTGGACCAGTTGATGTAAGTCCATGAATGCCCCAGAATTGATCCTTAGTGAATTTTATTCGCCATCTTGTAAAACTAATAAATTTACCGCTACAATGTAAAGACAAATTGTTATTAGATAAATAAGATAACAGGGGATATCTGGGCTCATTTGTCCAATTTGATTTCCCTACTGCTAAAACCATAAGTTTGATTCCCATCAACTATGTGGAACTAGAGGATATGCTTCATATGGCCATTAAAGTCAAGAAGAAACTTAGGGGGAAAAGGCAATAACACCACACATGCCATACCAAGTTCTTCTAATTAGAGAGCTGAAATAGGGGAGAAGGAGGAGAAACAACCCCATTCCAAACCATTGCCAAAACAAACATTAGACTTTTTATCTCATGGGATTAAAGGTAAATCTTATCCTTCTACTTCTAGGAATCAAGATATTAAATTTTTAAATGTCAAGGTAAAGGACAAGTACAAATTAATGTCCAAGTGGAAGAGTGATGCTGATGAAGGATAATGGTAAAAACTAATAGTGACTCGAATCATGATTCTATGCCACCATTAAAGGATGATGAGGGGAAGGAGTAAGCTGTTGAGGGGGAGTTGCTAGTAGCTAGGAGTGCTTTAAACTGTATAGGTTGGAGAAGAGGAAAATGTGCAATAAGAGAATATCTTTCATACTAAATACCTAGTTTCAAAACAAGGTGTGTAGTGTGATTATGGATGGTGAGAGTTATACAAATGCTGTTAGCATGACCATGGTAGAAAAATTAGGGCTTCCTACAATTAAACACCCTTGTCCTTATAAAATTGCAATGGCTGAACAATATTGGTGAAGTGAGAGTCACAAAAAAAGTGTTTATTTCTTTAGCATTGGAAAGTAGGGGGAAGAAGTGCTGTGTGATGTAGTTTTCCATGCCAGCTACACACTTGTTATTAGGGAGGCCATGGCAATTTGATAAGTAGGTGAAGCATGATGGATTCACCAACAAGTACTCACTTATACATAAATCAAAAACTTAAGATAAGGATAAATTAACACTTATATTTTGTATGGGTTTGAGTTGCTTTTGAAGAAGTTAATATGTTTTAAAAGACTTTGGTACTTAAAAAAAAGCATTTCAGTTTCACGAATTTAAAAAGGGCCTTTAAGGAAAATACAAAATTTTCAAGGTCGGGGGCGGAATACATGAAAAAAGTTCCAAAAAAGCAGCAGGAGAGATACACGACGTTTCACGGGCACGGTTGTGATTGGGTTTTATAACTCACAAAGGGTTTACATGGGTAAAATAAACGACCGAAATTTGATTGGAATTGCTACAAAAAGATACCGGCATGTACACCCGTGTTAAAAAGTGGGACGGGCGAGTTTGCCACCCTTAACTACACGGTCGTGTAGACATGATTCGACTTCGTGTTTTACAAGTTTCTTCCAAATTTTGGTATCTTTTTACAAAAAAAAAGGGAGAGAACTCAGGTAAAAAGGAGGAAAAAAGAGACATTTTTGCAACCTTTTGAGGGATAGGGTTTGCTTCAAAAACATTCAATCTCAAAGGGTTCTTCACGTGGTTTTTATCATTTATTTGATCTGTTTTCTAAAAAATGGTAACTAAATTTGATTATACTTGAATTTTCGAAACTCCAATTGTCATGTAACATTTTAGGGGAGAAGTTAATTTTTCTAATTTATTTGATGAACAAAAGAGTAATAAAGTGTAACTTGTTTTAGCTTGTTAAAGTTTTTCAGAAGAAGTAGTAAATTTTTCTACGTTAAAAGGGGACAGAAAATTTTCAAACCTAAAAAGTGTTAATAGACTATTTTTGTTCTATAGAAGGTGTTTCAAAGTTGTGTGTGTATCCGTATTATTTTAATCTTCAAAGCACTTTCAGAACCTTTTCAATAGGGGAAAATTTGACAGGTTTTTTCAAAAGCACTTCAGAACCCCATAACAAGAGGAAAAAGTTAACAGGTTTGCTTCAGAAGCACTTTCAGAAACCTTTTATTCTGTCACGAATTTTTTCCAGATTACATTCTAATTTTTATACTGATAGTTTTTAATAAATTTCAAGGCCTAACTCCACATGTCAAGTATATTTGGGTAATAACTTGATGTGTTTTACTAAAGTTGGATTTTATATCATAGGGTTTTTTAATTTATATAAGTTTTACAAGATTTTATTTAAAGATTTTATTTTATGATAAAGTGAGATCATATAAGATTTATAAGTTTTATCAAGATTTAAATCTAGATATTTGTGCTATATTTTGGGAGATCCAGCAGTTACAAAGATAAGGATAAGAAATATGGTTCTTACATCAAGATATGGTTCCACAATGTGAGGGATATCTTCAACAAACTTGATCCAAGAGATCTATCCAAAGAAGATCTCGGTCAAACTAATTTGTCCAAGCTTATCCTCATCAGGAATATCACGGAATGCAGATCCTCTCCAACAGATTCAACTTATTTTGAATTACAAAAATTCAAAAATAAATTCAAGATTGTCACATGGAAAGTAACCATTATGTTCTCTTCATATAAGGAGTGTTTAATTCAAATACAAAAAGAGAAGAGAACGTTCTTTTAACGGAACAAAAAAGAAACACACGAAATAGAAAAGTCTCATACATCTTCAAGAGAAAAATCTTTACATATACATGTGATCTATTGTATAGAGGAAATCTGATATTCCTCATTGTTGTTGTAATTCCTTTAGTGTATAAAGAATTGATAGTTGTTTCATCACTGTAGTTTGAGTCATTAGCTTAGTGAAGAAGCTAGAAAGACTCAACAATGAGACTTTTCCTTGAAGAGGCTTATATTATACTTCTTCAATCTGTATGATATAGTGAAACACAACCGGTATAGACAATTGGGACCTCGGCGTAGAGCTGGAAGAGAGGATTGACGCTCGAGGCGGAACCTCTATAAATATCTGAGTATTTTATTCTTCTCTATTCATTTTATTTACTGCACATTATTGTTCTTCATTATTGTCATTTATGTGATTTTATTAGTTAGGAGTTTTGAATGATTTGAAAAAAGTGAAACTTTTAAGTAATTAATCAATCACCCCCATCTTGATTAATCTTATTGGACCAACAATTAGTATCAGAGCAGGACTCATCTATTTTAAGTGATCCAAAATGGAAGAAAATAATGTTGCAATTAATCGAGCTCCTTACTTCGATGGCTCAAACTTCTCATACTGGAAGAGCT
>JBBMOL010001157.1:0-47163 GCA_037954665.1 Laguncularia racemosa
TTACTCCTTTTGAAATTGTGTATGGTTTTAATCCACTAACTCCTTTAGATTTATCACCTCTGCCTATTTCTGAGTATGTTAATCTAGATGGTAAGAAGAAAGCAGAATTTGTTAAATAGATCCATGAGAAGGTAAGGCTAAACATTGAGCGAAGAATAGAGCAGTATGTGAAACAAGCCAACGAGGGTCGTCGACAAGTTGTCTTTGAACCTGGAGACTAGGTTTGGGTTCACATGCGCAAAGAGCGGTTTCCTGTGTAGCATCGATCTAAATTACTTCCTAGAGGCGATGGACCATTTCAAATTCTTGAGCGCATCAATGATAATGCCTACAAGTTAGATTTGCTAGGTGAGTATTAAGTAAGTGCTACTTTTAACGTTACTGATCTGAGTCCTTTTGATGTAGGCGGTGATTTGAGGACAAATCCTTTTCAAGAGGGGGGGAATGATGAGAGTTAAGCTAGAAGGTGGAATGTGGATCCTCTTGAAGTGCCACCTGGACCGATCACAAGAACTCGAGCGAAATGATTCAAGGAAGTACTTAACGGGCTGACAAAGGATATCTAAGAAGCCGGAAAAGAGTGGAGCAACCATGAGAATGACCTTGCATTTGTTAAAATCATTCAAGGAGAGCAAAGCATAGGAGATCAAAGCTGCCAGCCTTGATAACGCTGGCTTAAACGTTGTCGACCTTGAACTGGCATTGTAATTAGAGCGCGACAGAGGGACTACGCCGGCCTATATACCCGGCGTACATCCTACGCCTGCTACTACGCTGTCAGCTTACATTACCTGTTTGTTATTTTTCCGCAACTTTATTATGTTATGTCATTTTGTGCTTTCGTTTTTACGAGTTGTAAACCCTAATATAAGCTGCTAGGTTGGAAAACAAAGATAGAACATTGATACAACATTGAATAACACAATTTGAGGGAATTCCTCTCTTAGTTCTCCAAAGAACTTCTCTTGAACTTATCGGATTTCTTCTGTGGCGTTCAACCAGACTTATCAATCGGTCTTTCATCCCGATTGTGGCGTCAATAGAACATACCAAGGTTCTTGCCTCGTCTATAGGCAACGGGTTGCGGTTCCACTTTGATTGTTTGGCATCTTGGGTTGCAATTCTGAACGTATTGGTATTGGGTTTCGTCACACGTGGGTATGGTTCGTATCAGATAGGTATGAAATGAGTAGATTTAGTCAATATGTCCATTATGACCTAAACTGCATCCTACTTCTCCCTGGTATTCAAGAGGGGTGTAACAAAATCTATTGTCACATGTTCCCATTTCCACTCCGGTATTGGAAGAGGTTGTAATTCTTCAAGTGGTCTCTGGTGTTCTATTCTAATCTACAGGCATGTGAGGCATTTGGCTACATATTTCGCTATTTCTCTTTTTATGTTTCTCTACCAATAACAAGTCTTCACATTCTTGTACGTTTTGGTACTCCTAGGATGTATCGTGTAGGCGAAGTGGTGCGCCTCTTTCATTATCTCCCTCTTCAATTTTGCATCCCTCAGCACACATAGTCTTATTTTGTACCTCAAGGTCCCTTTAGTATCTATGTTGAATTTTGGTGCCTTACCTTGTTCTATTCTACTCTTGAGCTCTTGAATGTCCTTATCTTCCATCTGACCCAATTTAATTCTGTCAACAATGGTTGGCTGAATTCTTAAAGTAGTCATTTTTGCTCCCACTTTTTGTGTTAAGACTTCTAGCTCCATTTTGCACATGTCTTCCAATAACTCTTTCTGTGAAGTGATGCGAGTGGCTACATTGCCTTATTGATGGTATTGTATTTCTAGGTCATAATCTTTAATTAACTCCAACCATCTTCTTTGTCTCATGTTCAACTTTTTCTATGTAAATATGTACTTTAGGCTTTTATGGTTAGTGAAGATCTTGTACCTTTCTCCATATAAGTAATTTCTCCATAATTTCAAAGCTAACATTACAACTGCTAATTCCAAGTCTGGAGTTGGGTAGTTCTTTTCATATGGCATCAATTGTTGAGATACATATGCTATTACTTGATCACCTTGCATCAATACACACCTCAACCCTTGAACTGAGGCATCACTATACATTGTAAACGTTTCTTCACTCTTGGGCAAAGTCAAAACTAGCACCGACACCAATTTCTCTTTGAGCACCTGAAAACTGACTTCACATCTGTCACCTTATTCAAATTTCACATTCTTCTTTGTCAGTTTGGTGAGAGGAGTTGCTATTTTGGAAAACCTTTCAACAAATCTCTTATAGTAGCCTGCTAAACTTAGGAAGCTTCTTACCTCTATAACTATCTCCGGTCTTTGCCAGTTTACTATTGCTCTCACCTTTTCTAGGTCCATAGATATACCTTCCTTATTAACCACATGACCTAAGAAGACTACTTGTTCAGCCATAATTCACATTTATTGAATTTGACATACAATTTCTCATTTTGTAGCTTGCTTAATACTAGTTTCAAGTGCTCTTCGTGCTCCGCTCCTCAGTAATTTTAGAGTATATTAGGATGTCGTCTATAAAGACGATTACAAACTTATTTAGGAAATCTCTAAATACTCTGTTCATTAAATCCATGAATGTAGCTGGTGCATTTGTTAGTCTAAAGGGCATCACTAAAAATTTGTAGTGCCCATATTTAGTCCTAAATGACATTTCTGGATGTCCTCTTCTTTGATTTTGAGTTGATGATAACTTGATCTCAAGTCTACTTTGGAGAACACTTAAGCTCCTTGCAATTGGTCAAATAGGTCATTTATCTTGGGAAGAGGATATTTATTCTTTATGGTGACCTTGTTTAATTCCCTGTAGTTTATACAAAGTCTCATACTTCCATCCTTTTTCTTCACAAATAGGACTTGTGCACCTTAAGGAGAGACTAGGTCTTATAAAGCAATTATCTTATAACTCTTGCAGTTGTTTCCTTAATTCTTCCAATTCTGCCGGTATCATTCTATAAACTGGTTTTGATATGGGTATTGTATCCTATACCAAGTCTATGTTGAATTCTATTTCCTTGGCTGGGGTAAACTAGGAAGATTTTCTGGGAACACATCAAGAAATTCCCTCACTGCTTGTACTTCTTCCGAAAAACTTCTTCACTGGCTTCAATAGATATGGTTGCTGGTACACTTCTTCCCTACATTTCATAGGTTGGCAATCTAGTGGGTCTCTGCATTTCTAGCTTGTATTCAAAATATCCATCTTTGGGTATATTAAACCGTACCACCATGTTATGGAAGTTAATGGTGGCATGATATTTTGATAGCCAGTTGACACCCAAAATCATGTCGAACTTTATCATTTCTAATACTAAGAGGTTTGCTGGCATTACCCTACTATGTATTTCTATTCCCACTCCTTTGCATATCTTACTTATTCTTATTCTTACTCCTAAAGGAGTACTAATAGCCAAGCAGTCATCTATATTTTCCACATCTAAAGCACATGCACAGACAGAGTTCTCAGACATATAGGATACGGACGCACTAGTATCAAATAACACATATGCATTGTAGGAGTGTATTAGAAGTATACCTGCAATGTTGTCTACATCTAGGATATCCCGATGCTGTTGTTGATGAATGGAAAACACCCTGGTCTATGACCTTTTGCTAGTGGTCTACCTCCTTATCTTTTCACTAGAGGTCTAGCTGCCTGTTGAACTGACCCTGCTTGATTTTTAATTTGTCCCTGAGGATAGTTGACTGCCTTGTGTCTCCTCTAGTTGCATATATGATAGAAGATTAGGGGAGCTAACCTTTTAGTGCAATGTCTGCTAATGTGTCCTATCTTCCCACAAGAGAAACATGCCCCATCTAGCTATCTGTACTCTCTTAACTTATGAGGTCCATAACATCTAGGACATTTAGGATTTGTGTCTATTGTAGTGAGTGTTAAAGGCACTTGCTTGATTTGTAGAGGAGGGGCTACAACTCTGGGTGTTTAGCTTTGCAGCAAGTGATGTCTTTTACCTCTGTCTTGTCCCATTCCACTAGAGGCAAGTCTTTTTCCCACAGCTATTGCTGCTTTGCGGCTCCTTTGTTCTTTTATAATCTTCTTATTATACTTTAGGCACTTCGCCTTGTCTACCATTTCAGCATATGTATTTAGCTGAAAGGCCCCTACTGCAAGTCGTTGGTCCAATTCCAATCCTCTCAAGAACCTTTTAGCTTGGGACCTATCATTATTGTGTACATTTTTGGGAAGGAACTAAATGAGGCAATTCAGCTCTATCTCATACTCTTCAACTGTTCGGTTTCCCTGTTCATAGTTGTAGTAATCACTCCATTTTGTCTTTAGAGCTATTGGGGAAATATCTCTGATAAAACAGCTCCTTAAATACCACCCAGTTCGTGCACTCCCTCGTAAGTCTACGAACCGAAGCCCACCATTTTGCTGCAGTTCCCTTTAGCTTGAATGCGGCATAATTCACCTTCCTATCTTCTGGTATCTAGAAGGTAGCAAAGGTTTTCTCAATTTCCTATACCTAATCCTCAACCTCGATTAGGTCATCTACTATAGGGTTAAACTCCTTAGCTACTCTTATGAACCTATCAAAGTTGATGGGTTCATTGGCATTCCTGTGTTATGAGACATTAGGTGCTTGGTGTTGTTGTGCCAGTAGTCCCACCAGGTAGTTCACAATATGCAGTAGTTGCACCGTTTCTTCAACCATTTGACCTCTTTCCCCTTGTGGTTGTGGGTTTTGAGTTTCCTCCTCATTAGGGTTATTACGCTTAGCACCCTTTCCAGTTCCTAATCCGATAATTCTTCTTGGAGGCATTCTGTTTAAGAAGAGACAATTAGATCTACTTATGTTAGTATTAGTCATGGTTAGTTTCGTAGTGTGTAAGTATATACACACATACCACTACATATGGGTCTATTCATACATAAAGCTTAGTAGTTAGAAGAATATAAGTAAAGTAATAATATAAGAAAATAATTACATAATTAAGTAAATGTCCCATATTTTACCCACTCTCTTCATGCCTCACTTTCTTAAGGATCCGTTGCTTAACTCCTCTAAAGATTATATCTTATGCTCTAATAGTTTAAGACTTATGTCTATTGATCATCACTTAGTGCTAAGGATCATTACCTAAGCTCTCTAGGATCAACAACCTATGCTTTATAGATAAAAACTTAATTCATAAGGATCATGAGCCTATTCTCTATAGATTCAAACTTAAGTCTCTAAAGATCATAAAACCTAAAGCTTTAATACCACCTAAGCTGTAACACCCTGAAACTCGGGCCGCGTTACTACCTGCCACGTGTCCTTATCTCACAAGAACACGTTAAGGCTCTGAAATAAATCCGATACATTTTAACTTGTAACTCCTATAATAAAAGCATTTCATATATTTCCAAAGTTTCAAATACTAACTTAAACCTTATCAAACATCTAACACAGTGGAAGTCTTTAAACACCAAAAATAACAATTCTCAATAGATATTATCTATTATAGTTAAACATCATAATTTTTCCCAAAACTTAATTACCATAATAATAATGGTACTCTTCGTCTTCCTCTCTCTATGGTTCACCTAAGCCTAAGTCATCTTCTGGGTTCTCATCCTTCTCAACATTTGCATCTAAAAATGATTCCCCAAAGGGTGAGCTAATGCTTAGTATGTATAACACAAACACATAGGCATGAACAAACATAAACAAGTGTCATACAGATCATGTAGAACTTAAACACAAACAACCATTTCATAATATAATTTTATGTCCACAAGCAAACAACAAGGTATTCATGACCCCCCTTAACACACTTAACACATTGGAGCATGACTTGGTGATGGGAACTGCCACTACGAGCCCCACACCCATGTACACTTAAACTTGGTGATGGGAACTATCACTATGGGCCCTACACCCATGTCTACTTAAACCTAGTGATGGGAATTGCCACTACGGGCCCCTCACCCATGTACACTTAAATGCTTAAGTAACATCCAACCCAGATTATTTCCAAGTATGAATCCACTAGGGACAACATTACACAAGGATCATTGGGGTGCTCCTTAAAGATTTTCCATTACAGGCATATCACTTAAACACTTAAACCGAATCATTTACTTAATCAATTTCAAATACATGTACTAACGTAATTATGCATAGAACAACACATAAGTTACATGTACCTTGAATCCTAACCTTAAGCACTTCCCAATCTTGGACATATGCTAAGTTGAAATCTGCTACATCAATAAGTTCTTCTTAGTACTTAATCTATGATCAATATCATCCTTTTATTTCTCTTAATCCTATTTTTTGATTTCTTTAGGGTCTCACTAGTTATCTAGGTTGCGTGGAAATTAGTTTAATTTGAAGTTAAATAAATAGGTAATTACTTTATACTTTATTCAACACGGTCATGTTGGGGACCGTGTTGCTCAGCATGGGTTGAAGCACGATCGTGTTAATGGTCGTATATCTTTTTATGTATAACTTGGCTTCAACATGGTTGAAACATGACCGTGTGATGTGCCTTACTAATTGAATTGCAAATACATCAAAAAGTAATGTGATCAACAAAATTCCAATCAACAATGGCGAGATCGCTAAATCACCAATGATCCTTAATTCACGAGAATTCAAAGACTTAATTCTAAATTGAAATGAGGAACAAAGCAACTATATAAGTAGCAATGGATGACAATAGAAATGAATTAGAATTCCACTCAGATTAAAGTGATTCAAATCTGAAATAGATGAACCTTAATTCACGTGTAGAATAACAAGTAACTAAACAAATTGTATCTAGATATGACGCATTAAATACAATTTGATAACAACAAGAGGAAGATTAATGTTACTCACAATCTACTCAAGTTAATCTCGCCACAATTTCACTTGTGAAATTGATAAGAGAAATTTTGCAAGTAAGGATCCCCTCACGGCAAAGAAGTTTGTAATTTCAAAATGTTCAAAAAGTTCCCTCAAAACCCTACTTAATAAGTATTTATACTTTCTCCAATTAGGGTAAAAATAACACAACAAATTATAAATAAGCCATTTAAGTGGCTAGTCTTAAAATCAACAAATTACAAGTACAAATAGTTTTCAAATGGCCGGTTCTTCTCTTCCATGGAACAATTGTTGGACTGGTTCTTCTTTGATTTATGTAAGTCCATGAATAACTCACAAATTGAGTTTTAGTGAGTTTATCAATTATCTTGTAAAAATTGACAAGTGTATCTACTAGAATGCACAACAAATATGAAATAGAAAAAAAGATACTAAACAATTATTCTCGGGGTCTGATTGTTCAAAGAGGACCCTCATCGCCAAATTTTATAATCCATTGGTTCTTGCTCTGGTGATAGGTCCTATAGGAATTTGATTTCTATCACTGTGTCGGGAGGTTGTGTTGCCTTTGACTCAATATGATCAAAACATGATAGTGTTAAGAGACCGTATATCTCTTGGTACATCTTTCATACTAAATACGGTTTAAACACGACTGTGTTGGAAGGTTGTGTTGCCCCTGACTCAACACGGTCAAAACACGATCATGTTGGAAGGTTGTATATCTTTTGATGCACCTTTCACACTCAACACGGTCTAAACATTTGACCGTGTTAAGAGGTCGTGTTGCCTTTGACTCAATATGGTCGAAACACGACTATGTTGGAAGGCCGTATATCTCTCGGTATACCTTTCCATTTCAACACGATCAAGATAGGACCATGTTGTTAGGTTGTGTTACCCTCGGTGTTCTCCACGAACCGTAATTCTCTTAATTCATTTCCTCCTAAACCTAATCGTTTCTATTCCTAAGCTTAATCATATCTCTAAAATTCATAATTATAAATAAATTACACATATTAGATTACTCACTTCAATTCCACAAATTGCAAAATCTCGGATAGTTAATTCTCATTCTCCATCTTTATTTAAACATTGTGTTCTATATGAGCAAGCGACTTTAATACTGAATTCCATAATCCTAATTTAAAATTCTTACAAAATCCTTCCCTTAAGTTCTTTGGAATTGCTTCTCTCTTCTTTCCTATCATCGTCCTAGGTTTTCTCATAGGGATTGTCTATTCTCTTGCAGCTCTATTTCATTGTTCAAAATGGCAAAGGAGGCTCTTTAGGTCAACTTAGGGTATTTATATGCTTTGTGAGAAATGACCAATTTGCCCCTCAAACTTTTATAAAATTCTATCCTCATCTTTAGCTCTTTATGATAATACCTATATTATATAATTAAATAAATAATTAAAATCTTCTAGGTATTACAGTATTCTTTAAATGACTAAATAGAAGATGTCCCATTGTATGTTCAATTGACCAATGACACATCAGATGAAGGTTTCCATAATGCAACATCATCAAACTTTGGTATCCTTAACATAAACAATGTCCTCCAATCGTCAAATAATGAGTCTACCTTCTACCATGGGAGCACAAACATTTTTCCACTTCATCTAGTGGATTGGTCTATCAAGTTCTTTTCCACCCCAATAGAAATTTGCAAAGTCTCTCCAACTCCTAGATTACACACTTAGGAGGACTTTGAGCTTGGAGGACATAGAGAAAATTGGGATGTAAAACATCTTTTATTAAAATCAATCTTCTAAAATTAAGAGTTTTGCTCTAAGCTTAAAAATGCATGTATGATGATTGTCCCATAAGATGATTTACTTTCTTAAAAAGAAACTCAATCTCAGTTAGAAATTGTAAACACCCCATTTTTGACCTAGGAATCAATAATCATAAATAATAATCAATTTTTAATTTTTCCTAATTTTTCCCAATTTTTCCCTAATTTAGCATAAATAATAAAAATATTAACAAAAAATAAAAATAAATAAGAAAACACTTCAATTTTGAAAAATGATTTTAGAAATAGCAATAATAAATAATAAAGAATTTTTACAAAATTTGGAATTTTCAAAAAATACAAAAAAAATAGAAAAATCGCATTGCATATATGCAATTTGCGAAATTAGAAAAATCAGGAAAGTGGGCTAGCTCAGCTGGTCCGGACCATGGCTAAGGCGTGCGGTGCGAGTGCGAGGTTGCAAGTTCGAAACGCGGGGGAAGCAGTTTATGTGTTTTGCGAATTTTGCATTTGCCCAGGACACGTGGCAACATCGGATTGGCTGGAAGAAACGCACGCGCCTGACACGTGATCGTCTCCTACTTCAAGCCCGAGATCGCCGGCAGAAGGAAAAATTCGTATTTTGGCCGTTTTGATTCGATTTTTTGCACAAATCCAATAGATCTTCAACGGAAATGAGATAAACATTATCTAATTGGAATCAAATCGCAACAAATCAATGGATTGACACGAATCAGAGTTTGTTTTTTTAACCGTCGAGCCGATTTGCTTCGATCGGAGGAAATCCGAGCTTATCCAACTCGATGTGAAGTGCCTATAAATAGAGGAGGAGACGAGGAAGCCAGGGCACAGATCAGAATTGAGAGAAAGTGAGGAAAGAGTGCAAATCGGAGAGCATCGGAGGAGACCCAAAAATCGCGACCACCGATCGAAGTTGAGCCACCGCAAGGAGAGGTTCTAGGAGCAAATCACCGCCATCATTGAACTCAGCACCCCGAGAAGCCAAGGTTCGGCATCTTACCCGCCGCAAAAGACCACCGGAACGCTGTGATCGAGCCACCTCCGCCGCCATGTTTGATTCGACCGACTTGACCCGATTCGACCCGACCGACCCGACCCGCGTACCGACCCGGATCTAGGTAAGTCGGATTTTTCCGGATTTTTTTTATTCTATTTTATTTAATTAATTAATTTTGTTTATTTATTTATTCTGAACTTATTATTTGTTACTATTTATTATTTGTTTAGTTATTTATTTATTTTGTTTTGTTATATTTTCAATAAATAGAAAAATGTAGAAATTAGATTTTTCTAGAATTAAAAAAATGTATAATAAATAAATAAAAGTAAAATGCGGAAAAATAATAAAAATATTAGTAAAATAATAATAAAATTTTAGATTCCAAAATAAGATAGATAATGAATTTAGGATAAAATTTTCAACAAAAATCACAAAAAATCACAAAAATCAATAAAAAAGTCAAAAATTATAAAAGAATCATAAAAAATAAGTTTTAGCACTTAGAAAAATCTCTTTCTTCAAATAAATTCAAAATTGGTGTTTTCCCTTAAAATCATTTTCGAAAATGAAACTCAAAGCTTAGGCTTAGAAATTTTTTAGAGAAATCCCAAAAATGTTAAGAACATAAATTACAAGAGATTTCAAAAATTAAAACTCACAAACCCACTTAAGTTTTCAAAAAAGCGAACTACGGCTTGTTTGATCCTGAGTAGCAGGTACGTAGGCACCCATTCGGGTCAACCCATAAAATGAATGAAAAACCATTTTCTTAAAACAAGTAAAAAACATAATAAAAAGTAACAGGAACACAATGAAACACATTTCTAAAGATGAACAATTTTAGGAGATTAGGTCGTAACCGTAAAGGTTTTAATAGGTTAGCCTCCGGACTTAGAAACTCTGGTTTTCCCTTTTCCTCTTTTCACCAAAACGAAAAGAGGAAATAACGACGACTAGTGGTTCAAATTAAGACTAATCCGCTCATTTAGTCTTAATTCAATTTTCCCAACTACAGTTGGGTGGCGACTCCAAAAATCAAACGAAATTCCTAACTCAAGTCGAGGATCTAGATTAGGTGAGCATAGGGTCTAGTTTAGATCGGATTAGGAATGGGAATTCAAAAATTAGACTCGACAGGATGGCGACTCCACTGGGGACCCATGCTAGTAGGCTAGCCACCTGAATCTCTCCGAGTTGTTATCTTCAGAAAATGTGCTTCAAACATTACTCTGTTACTAACTTTGCAGGATTTAGTTAGATTTTAGTTTTCTTTCATTGTGGGGGTCCTTGCATGCATACATATGTTTGTGTGAGTAGATACGGTCGAACCCAGACCGTCCTAGAAACCTAAGAAGGGGAGCCATTGTGTAGGTTTCGGGCGAAGTGAGTTGATTCACCGTTCGGGACCGATTAGGCTACCCCACCCTATGCTTCGATATGGCCTGAGATCCATTTCTTCGAGAATGCGGGAGGCCATAGAGCTAGGGAACCAATTAGAACCAACTTGCATACATAACATCATACGAAGGGCTGACAATTAGATGACAATGTAATGGTTTGTTATTCTGTCCTTGGAGTTTAGGACTATTTCCCTGTAACGTTTTCATAGTTCTGTTTGTAACTAGGTTGTTTCCTATAGATGGCTAGCAGTGCAGTCGACCGCCTCCTCCGCAAAGAAATTCGGGTGTACAAACCTTTGGACCCAAAATTGGTGCTGGACCATTGGTTTACCTTATATAACCCAGAGGAACAGGCTTTCATCCAGCAAAATATCGGCCCCATCCTTTCACTAACCAAGATAGAGGCGAATTTACCTATGGTCCGGGCCATGCTCCAGTTATGGGAGATCGAGCCCGCAGCTTTCTTCATCGGGCCGCATGAGATCACCCCTACCCTGGAGGAGTACACCCAGTTGCTACAGGCTCCATCACTGACTGATCAGATTTACACGCCATACCTCGAGGCCGGGCTAGCCGGCACCTTCAGCAGACTGCTAGGCATCCGCAAAACAGCAGTCAACAAAGCCCTGGTAGACTGTAATGGGTATTGCATACGCATGGATGACTTAGAGGCTTGGTTTATTGCCCGAGAAGACAATGGGGATAGAAAGGACATCCTGTGTGGAGACCCTAAGACTTACAGGCAGAGGAGGGTGAATGCTTTCATCTTGACAGCCTTCGCCACTATACTATTCCCCACCGGAACTTTCTATATCCACTACAGGGTTGCGGAGCTGGTGACCCAATTCTTGGAAGAGAGATCTTACATCCCGGCTCTACTGGCGGAACAAGTCCGGAACTTGAATTTCCTTAAGAAGAAAGGCCATGGGATCCTCCGTTCCAGCGTCAACCTTCTGCTAATATGGTTTGTAAGTCACCTCAAGTTCTTTGGGTTGAACATGGTCAGGAAAACCTTAGCTCAACAGGTGGATCTGGTAGATTCATGCATAGAAAAGGTAAAGCTACCCGACGACATCACCAGCCACAGTTGGGTAGATCTACTTAGAAGCCTTAGCGCTGAAGATATTTTATGGACAGCCAGGTGGAGTTGCTGTGATAATATCATCTTGACTTGCAGTAACTTCCAAGCTGTGCCATTAATCGGGGTCAATGGATGTATCGGATATCACCCAAATTCAGTGGTTCGCCAATTCGGTACTATCCAAGACATAGTTTATCGGCCCTCGCTGAAAGCAATCACCTTTGAGTATCAAGATCCGAGCCTACTGGTAGCCGAGAAATTTGCTAAGCTGGCAGAGGTCAGAGCACTTTGGGAGGCTAGAATTGAAAGCCCGAATGTGGACCTAGGGGAGCTAGATGGTGAAGTGGGAAAGCACCGAGCCACCAGAGAGTTCGTAATCCACCAGCTATATCAGACAGGGGAAAGAGCATACCGGGTTCCAGACGTCACCCAACCAAGGCTCGCATGGAAGTATACTTTGAAGCTGCGGATTATAAGAAAGACATCTAGAAGGGACGCTTCAAGGAATCCGACCAAAGGAACAAGGCCTTGGAAGCACAATTGGAGAAATGCCAAGCCAAAGCCAAAGAACTAGAAGCCGTCATCAGCGGGAAATCTGAGCCCACAACAGAAGACTAAGAAAGCTAAGAAATAGAGCGTTATTTGTAATCCTTTATTTTGATCCTTGAACTCCAAGATTGTCAATATTAATAAAAGTAAACTTTCAGTATTACATTGTCAATCAGTTGTCAACCCTTTTATCTTTTAGCATCCGCATGACACATGCATGGCATTCTTGCATTCATTATACTAAAACAAAAACAAAATGCGAATCTAGGTATCAAAATAGCTTCCAAGAAACCGAACCCTCCCAGAAGCCCTTTCACGTGCTCAAGAGCAAAAATGGCCAACATCAGTGACAATCGCAACAACACCAATGCTGAAGTTGCTTCGGACTCTAGGATCATATCCCTAGAGCAAATGGTCCAACAACTGGCTGCCCAGGTTCACCTCTTGACTGAAAGCATCGGCCTCTTGCGCAACACCCAGCCGACCCAGGAAGAGTATTCAGGGGCTAGGAAAGGAAAAGCAGTGGAGGGACAGCCTCTAGAATATGAGGAGATCAATTCCCATCTTAACCCGGCTTTTGAATACGAGCTAAAGGTTAGCTAGGGGCCAACCTCCGATGACCTGAAAAGAGAAATGGAAGAGAGGCAGAAGGAGATGGAGAAACAACTTTTCCAGCAGCTCCATGATAAGATGAAAACTATGGAAGGTGTTGAATGTACCGCAATCACACAAATTAAAATCCTTTGTACTCTGACTCTTCCTTGCGATCAATTAGGCAAGTGCACCTATCGATTACAATAGTATAGAGTTGAGTTCAGGTATCATCTCCTCAAGGATCAGCAAGTACTAATACTAACCTCAAACCGACTATCTAACCGCACAATTTCGAGGTGAATGGATTTAACCAAATTACCTAAATTAAACTAAATTATCTAATAGAAATGAAATCAATGAATAGCAAACAATGAGTTAAATTATCAAATTCAATGTTCAAACGCGTACCCCGCTCTTACTACTCATCTAATTACTATGCAACTTCAATCCTTAGAAACTAATTAATGAATATTGATTATCTCTGATCCGCGGAGCATCTAACACTAAGTTAATGTTTCTTCCAAAATCACTAACTCCTAATCCTAACCGTATTAACAAAGATCCCTCTTTTATTAACAACAATCAGAATTGCATGATTATACCACAACCCTCAATTAGATTAAATCATTACATTCAATATAATACGGAAGACTTACGCTTTCTATCCCTAGATTGCATACAAGCCTTTTCATCCGATGTATGATCTATTCAAACAAGAGATTTTCCAATCAACTTATCCGAAATCAATGTAATCTAATGCTGGCCAAACATCAAATCAACAAATAATAATAAATAACATGGGTGAAATCAGAGATGCTCAATCGTCATTAATTTTTCAATAAACTCAATGTCACATAGTAATCAGACTTTTGTAAGATTCGGGTACGATATAATTAGCTACACATGGTTCTCAAAGAATAACAAAACGAAATAATCAAATCCATGTGTGAAACCCTTCTAGAATTAAAGCTCGAAAATTCCCTTGCTGCTGTTGTTCTCCCTGGTTCCAGTACGTGTTTTCTCCCTCCAAAAGCTCTCTTCTCTCCCTTCAAAAACGACTATTTATACCTAGGGTAACTTCCTCTCTGACGTGTAGAAGATATCCTTCAAAATTGGACGAAAGATTTAAAATCGATTTGAAGATATCCTTCCTTCGATAGATACACGGTCCTACTACACGGGCGTGTATTCAAACCGTGTATCTCTTTGACTCAGTGGACTCTGGGCGTGTATATCCCACACGACCGTTTGTAATAGCCGTGTATGCCTTTGGCTTCTTTGTTCTTCATACACGGTTTACTACACGGGTGTGTAACTCAATCGTGTGTCCTCCTCAATGTGTTCCTATGCACGGTTGGTTTACACGGGTGTGTATTCCAACCGTGTACTGATCTGTCTAAAAACTCTTCCACGCTGATATACGGTCGTATACACGGGCGTGTATACTAACCGTGTAGTCTCCTGATTCCTTCACACGGCCGTGTATATCTGCTGTTCCTTCCAAAAAGTATTTTTCTTTGTGTATTCCTCTCCGATTTCAATCCAAATCGATATCTTTTCTCAAAATAGTGGTCCCCATCCCTGAAACTGAAATATTTCTATTTTAAGTATCAAAATTCTTCAAGATAACATCAAATTATTACACAAACAAATAAAATTCATCTAAAATACAAGTGTTAATTTACACTTATCAAACTCCCCCACAATTAAACATTTTCTTGTCCTCAAGCAAATTACACATATGGAAGTCTCAATTCTCATAATTCTTTAAACTCAGAAAGAAATTCAATCATTAACCCCACTTTATACCAGGATAGCCACCATTTTCCATAATTCGCCTTTCTTATCACTCAATCTTATCAAGCACTTGTATTCAAAATACCAATAGTAGATTTCCAGTATTAATCCAAGTAAGTGAAACTTTTACCCTTTATCATTTAACCAAAAATCTCAAAGTTAAGATCAGACTTACAATTATAGAACTCAGGCATATACATCCACTTATTTCCTGGATCTTTTTCCCCTTTTTGGATTGGAAGTTCAAACTTTTAGTACCTTTTCTTAGTCAATTAACCCATTAACAAACTTTTAATCGATAATCCCGGGCTCGTCACCCAAGTTAACAGACGTTATCCCCTCAAGCATAGAGGGCGTCCCTCGGATTTACTTGTTCGGGTTGAATTAACTAATCAATTTCTTTTTTTTTTTTTTCAGTGAATAAGAGTGGTTTCCTTGGCCAGTAAGTCCCAGACCAGACGATCTTAAGCTACTAGGTTTTAAGATACCCCTTCGAACCTCTACCACTCGAATCCAAATATTCTAATTTAAAGCCTCATTTAGTTTAGTTTTCGCGGATTTTACTCATAACCCTTGTAGCGAGCTTTCAGCCAATGATCCCGAGTTCATCACCTAAGTCAATAGATGTTATTCCCTCGAAAGGGCACCCCTCGGACTTAATTACTCGAGTCAATGAAATCCACTTCTGAACTATTTGTTATTGTTCATCATCATTTTTTTTTTCATCAAATTACTCCCAATTTGTGTTCTATTCCATTATTTTTGTAGGGGAAAGTCACCAAGCTATAAGTATCACTTGTTCCTTCATTCAAGATCGCAAAATCAAATCCTAATTCTGAAATAAAAGCCTAAATAACAAGTAAGTCTCCCTCACCTGGATACCATACTATAACTCTAAAAAGGTAAAGAGAATACACAATAAGAGAATAATGCAAAATTCGAAAAATTTTCCATGAAATAGCTACCTATACAAGTGGAATTTTATGTTTCCTGAGCAACTATTTCTCATCATCATTAAGATTCCAAATGTTACTTAAACAAGGGAAATTTAGCATTTAAAAGTCCATAAGTTCATTGCTCTTGTGATATCTTTCTGTTGTTTCTATTCCCTTTCTCCCACTTAAAATCAGACATTGTCCCCAATGTCTACCCACAAAGTACACGAAAGAAAGAAAATAGAAACAAGGAAAATAAAAAGAAAAGAAAAGGGAAACTCCCCTGAAATCTATAAGTGGCAAGTCATTCACAGGGGAAACTCTATGCAAGTGCAAAATCCTCGAATCATCCTTCGGAGAGCATCAGCTTTCAACATTCAATCCGCACCATCGAAAGGCTAAAAGGGTATAAATAAAATCCTAAAAACAAAACACACTAAAAGAGAAACTAAAAGAAATGAGTATCACCACAACAAATAAGCACAGGTCAATATCATCAAAGTTTATCACAGATAATCAAAGTCAAAGCAAATAGTTAATAAAAATAATTCAAGGTTAGACAGACAAGTTAGCAAATAGTTAGGAAAAATCAGTCATCATCCTTCTTAGACTCATAGTCGTCATCGTCGGAATCTTCCTCAACAACCATTCGCTCCTTGCCTGGTCTGTGGGGGCTTTCCTCTGAAGGAGCAGGTGGAGCAGAAGATGATCCTCCCTCAGTATGCCTCCGTCGGCGGATCGGTTCGGGAGGGATCACGTCTTCTTCGCTTGAGCTGGCATAGGAAGAGAACTGAATGTCTAACTTCTCACCAAGCTTGGCGAAACAATCGATTAAAAACTTCTTCAGTCCCTTCTGCCGTTTTTCCATCTTAGTGATCTACCGCTTCATCATTTTCTGGCTGTTCTTTATTTCTCCCACATCACGTGATAGCTGAGAAACCAGCTCTAGCATCTGCACATTGACGGACGGTTCAGCCTGCAGTTGTGGTTCCTCTTCTTCCTCTTCCCCTATCTCCTCTTCAGCGCCAACGTTAATTGGTTGGAAATTCCAATCGCTTAATATCCTCGCCTTAAGCTTCAGAGATCGCCCAATGAAATCACTAGGTGCTCGAAATGGGAATAGACCCAGATTTTTCAAAATTCTAATAATTAGAGCACCTAGGAAAACCCCTTTCGGTCCATTCTCTGCTGGCGCTGAAGACAAAAAGCGGCAAAAACACCACATTGACGCGGGTTCCAGTATGCATGGCCCATAACTGAAATAGGTCTCTGGCGTTAACAACGCCCTCTGAATCGATCCTACCCGTGGTAGAGTGAGCCATAATGTAATGTAAGATATGATGTACTCTATCTCTCAGTTGAGAGGCCTTGGTGTGAGAGGCACTGTAGTTACCAATACCATACCGAGTCCATAAAGAGAGAGAATTCGCTGGGCCCCACAAAACCGGAAGGGCGCGGAACTCAGGGGTTTGAAGAAAACCCTCATCATAGATGCCCATAGCCCCTATGAACTCAGTCATGGACATCTTATGGTACTCACCATGGGCCAAAAACTCAACTTCGTTTCTTACACTAGCATTCATTGTACCTGAGATCTTGAAGGTGGCTAAGAAAGTAAGAATTAACTCCTCGTATAAGTCTTCTTCGATCATGAATAGGTGAAACCAGGCTCGGTCAGCTAAGAGCCTCTCAAATTGTTGGACCAACCCAAATCTTCTCAAAACGTCCTAGTCCAACACCACATTCGGTTTGATGACCTTTTTCGACTTATATAGGGTAAAACGTTCTTTATCCTTCTCTCGAATATTTACAGGGTACCGAAGAGCTTCAGATTGGCTTGAACTACCTGTTTCGGATCGGTTTCTTTTCTTCTTTTGAGCAACAGTCTTGATGCGTGGCATCCTGTCAAGGGAAATAAGCATAACTTGATCATACAAAGAATAAAAGAGTCTAAAACCAACAAAGCCCGTAGGTAATACATCAAATAACCACATCGCAAATAAGGAACTCCACCATTAGCATCACGGAAGCACGCAAAACCATCAAAATTAAGGTTCACAGCATCATACACGGTTCTTGGGCACGGGAGTGTATTGTAGCCGTGTATATCAGAAAATCCCCGCCAAAATTTGAAAAATAATTCATAAACGGCCGTGTATTGCAAGAAATTACGAGAGAATCATCAATCACATGTACTAATGGTGCTTTAAAGCAAAAAATCCCTTCAGCATGCAATCCAGAACACGTTCCAATCACAAAGGATCACGCATGAACAGTTCGAAACCCTAGATTTTCTAATCTAAACAGCGATCGAGCAATGGAGAATGAAAAAAAAAACTTCATAAATCGCATGAAAAACATCATCCATACTCAGATAAACAAAAGCCCTAAGGTTTCATTATCTTCCACATGTCATAACATGCCACATTCACATGGAAATCAGACCTTGAGTGAGCAAATAGAGAGGGACGCCAGAGAAAGGAACAAGACTGAGAGAGAGATCTTACCTTGTCAACGAAATGGGAGAGGGAAACCAACCAGGGAATGGAAAGTGAATGGTGTATAGAGAGAAAAGATATGTAGATGAGAGTGTACTGAAAATGAGGGTACAGTTATTAAGAAGGGTATAAATACCCGAACATACACGGTCCCAATACACGGGCGTGTAATTCGCCCGTGTATAGGCCTGAGCTCGAAAGCACGGGTATAACACACGGCCGTGTTATAAAACCGTGTACCCCTCTAACTTCTAGTTAGAAAACTTACCTCTCATACACAGTCGGACACATGCCCGTGTGTTCGGACCGTGTGTTCCTCTGTGGCTCGCTCCCCATACACGGATTTGATAAACGGCCATTTCCCTTAGCCGTGTCTACCTTGTTCAACATTTCCTTGTATACACGGTCAGGAACACGGGCGTGTTTATTAACCGTGTATTACTCTGTGGCTTACTGTTCTCTCTACACGGGTGCGATACACGCCCGTGTATGTCATCCGTGTAGTCGCCTGAAGGTTAAAATTTTCCTTCTCTTGATTATTTCTTGAAGTCCATCTCCTCAAAAAGCTTCTTTATAAATATTCCTCTGCAAAACCTTGGAAAAAAGAAAAAAAAACAAATATGGTGATAACTCAAAACAAAAATGAAACTAACCTAATTGCATGGGTTGCCTCCCATCAAGCGCTTTTGTTTAACGTCGTTTGCTCGACGAAAGGAAGCTCCTTCTGATTACGTTACCGGAGGGTGGAGTCTAAACTCCTCTTGGCTCTCTTTCTTGTTAGGGTTTAACCTTCTTTGAGGTTGCACCACAGGTTTGAAATCCTCCTCCAACAGGATCTTATGGGTGCAAAACGAAGGACTAATACCCTTTATATCAGATATCTTCCGAGCAAGAGCACCCTTGTGCTCCTTCAAGACCCTTAGTAAGCTATCCCTTTGCTCCCTTGTCAGACCAGCTGAAATAATGACAGGGAGTTTAGAATCGGCCTCCAAAAAGGCATATTCAAGGTACTCAGGGAGTTGCTTCAACTCAAGTTTTGGGGGTTCCTCAACTGACGGTTTCAATCTTCCTTCCTCACTGACCCCAATCTTCTCAAACCCCTTTCTACAAACTACTTCCTCACAAGCTCTCAGATGAGATTTCACATTTTGAATCTCCACATTTTCACCCACTTCATCATCATCTGCTATCAAACTCAATTCAAGAGGATCTCTACACATCAACTCTTGCATAACACAATTTACCGACCTGTCAACACAATCTATAGCATAACATGTATCGTCGGCGTTCAAAGTTTGTTTCAGTGCTGCTGGGATTCTCACTACTAGTTCATCCTCCCCCATTCTCAAAACTAATCTTCCATCCGCCACATCAATCACAGCTCTTGCAGTGGCAAAAAATGGTCGTCCTAAGATCAGCGGGACCTCCACATCTGCATTGATATCAAGGATTACAAAATCAACAGGGAAGATAAAGTTTTCTACCTTAACCAGGACGTCCTCAATGATTCCTCTAGGGAACTTGATCGAGCGATCTGCCAGTTGCAGACTCATCCTCGTTTGCTTTGGCTCTCCCAAGTTCAGTTGCTTAAACAATGAGTATGGCATTAGGTTTATGCTCGCCCCGAGATCCGCCAAAGCTCTCTCCATCAGTAGTTCACCTATTAAGCATGGAATAGTGAAACTACCCGGATCCTTGAGCTTCTTGGGCAACTTGTTTTGCAAAATCGTCGAACACTCAGCTCTAATAACTGCAGTAGAGATATCTTCCAACCGTTTCTTATTCGAAGCAAATCCTTTAGGAATTTCGCGTACCTGGGCATCTGCGCAAGAGCTTCCACAAACGGTATGTTGATATGTAATTGTTTAAACAAGTTTAGAAACTTACCAAAGTGCTCTTGATCCTTATCCTTTTTCAGACGTCCCGGATACGAAATTGGAGGCTTGTATGGCTGAACAGTGGATGCTTTAACTTTCCCTTGAACACACTCTTTCTCTTTGATCTCCTCAACCCCATGTTCCTTCTCAGCACCCCCTTCTTCTTTCTTCTCAACCCCTTTTTCAAGCGTAATCCCTTGCACTCCAATAGTGTCAGATTGCAATTCCTTACCGCTCCTTAGAGTCACTGCCTTTACCTGTTCCCGAGGATTGGGTTCGGTGTTTCCAGGTAAGGATCCTTGCGGTCAATCTGAAAGCAATTTTGCTATCTGACCCACCTGAGTTTCCAAGTTATGAATGGCCGCCTCATGATTCCTTAGAGCTGCCTCTGTGGATTGTTGGCGTTGCTCGGATGTTTGGATGAACTTGGAGATCATGTCCTCTAGATTGGACTTCTTTTCTGGAAGAGGTGGCGAAGGAGGCCTTTGGAATCCCGGTGCAGGTGCATTGCCCCGAGGGATTTGTGGATTACTCCATGAAAAATTGGGGTGATTGCGCCAACCCGGATTATAGGTGTTGCTGTAAGGGTTGTTCTGATGCCTTGTAGGGTTACCTACATAATCAATCTGCTCTGTAGTCCCTTGAGCCATGAAATCGGTTGATGAATCGGTTGATAAATATAGGGGTGGTGCAGATATCGCCATCCCATCGGCCTTTCTAGCTAGAGCATCGACCTTTGCCGCAATGGTGGTCATCATATCCACTTCATGAACACCTGCCACTCTCGGTCTTGCTCTGGCGTTTCTCCATTGATGGTTGTTCTTGGCCATGTTCTTAAACAATTCTAAAGTCTCTTCGGAGTCTTGACATCAAGTGTGCCACCAGCAGCAGCATCGATGGTTTGTCGCGTCGGATAGTCAAGCCCATTATAGAAAGTTGAGGCTTGCAACCGGTTAGGCATTTGGTGGTGTGGGCACCGCCTAAGCAAGTCCTTAAATCGCAACCAAGCTTCATGGAGTGGCTCATTTTCCAACTGAAGGAACGATGTGATATCATTCCTCAACCTGGCAGTTTTAGAAGGCGGAAAGTAATAGTCCAAAAATGTTTCTGCCAACTGGGTCCAAGTCGTAATAGAGTTCTGGTCCAAAGAACTGAACCACTGCCTCGCTTTTCCTCTCAAAGTGAAAGGAAACAGACGCAACTTTAGTGCCTCATCGGATACCCCGTTCTGTTTAACAGTAACACAGATGTCTAGGAACATCTGAATATGAGCATGGGGTCCTCGTCAGGTAATCCATCAAATTGGCATTGATTGTGGATCATATTCATTGTAGAGGCCTTGACTTCAAAGTTGTTGGCCTCTATTGCAGGCATCACTATACACGATCCGGTACTACCCAAAGTAGGCCTAGCGTACTGAACCATGGTCCTACGTTTGTCCACCATTGCTTCAATATGAGATTCGCTGCTGTTCACTGATTGACTGTTATTGTCTACAGAATTCTCACTCTCGCTCAGCATCAATTCCTCTTCACTCACAGTAGGTTCAACACCCTTTAATTTCCTTCTGACTGTCCGATCAATCTCTGGGTCGAATTCAAGGAGTTTAGAAGAAGAACTCCTTGTCATAAACTGCAAAGAAAACCAATTTAATTAGTTTCCTTTATAAAAAAAAATAAAACCAAGGATAACAAATGATAAGAGAAGAAATGGTCAGATTAGTCAGCGTTTAGTGTTCTTAATATCGCCAATCCCTGGCAACGGCGCCAAAAACTTGTTGAATGTATCGCAATCACACAAATTAAAATCCTTTGTACTCTGACTCTTCCTTGCGATCAATTAGGCAAGTGCACCTATCGATTACAATAGTATAGAGTTGAGTTCAGGTATCGTCTCCTCAAGGATCAGCAAGTACTAATACTAACCTCAAACCGACTATCTAACCGCACAATTTCGAGGTAAATGGATTTAACCAAATTACCTAAATTAAACTAAATTATCTAATAGAAATGAAATCAATGAATAGCAAACAATGAGTTAAATTATCAAATTCAATGTTCAAACGCGTACCTCGCTCTTACTACTCATCTAATTACTATGCAACTTTAATCCTTAGAAACTAATTAATGAATATTGATTATCTCTGATCCGCGGAGCATCTAACACTAAGTTAATGTTTCTTCCAAAATCACTAACTCCTAATCCTAACCGTATTAACAAAGATCCCTCTTTTATTAACAACAATCAGAATTGCATGATTATACCACAACCCTCAATTAGATTAAATCATTACATTCAATCTAATACAGAAGACTTACGCTTTCTATCCCTAGATTGCATACAAGCCTTTTCATCCGATGTATGATCTATTCAAACAAGAGATTTTCCAATCAACTTATCCGAAATCAATGTAATCTAATGCTGGCCAAACATCAAATCAACAAATAATAATAAATAACATGGGTGAAATCAGAGATGCTCAATCGTCATTAATTTTTCAATAAACTCAATGTCACATAGTAATCAAACTTTTGTAAGATTCGGGTACGATATAATTAGCTACACATGGTTCTCAAAGAATAACAAAACGAAATAATCAAATCCATGTGTGAAACCCTTCTAGAATTAAAGCTCGAAAATTCCCTTGCTGCTGTTGTTCTCCCTGGTTCCAGTACGTGTTTTCTCCCTCCAAAAGCTCTCTTCTCTCCCTTCAAAAACGACTATTTATACCTAGGGTAACTTCCTCTCTGACGTGTAGAAGATATCCTTCAAAATTGGACGAAAGATTTAAAATCGATTTGAAGATATCATTCCTTCGATAGATACACGGTCCTACTATACGGGCGTGTATTCAAACCGTGTATCTCTCTGACCCAGTGGACTTTGGGCGTGCATATCCCATACGGCTGTTTATAATAGCCGTGTATGCCTTTGGCTTCTTTGTTCTTCATACATGGTTTACTACACGGGTGTGTAACTCAACCGTGTGTCCTCCTCAATGTGTTCCTATGCACGGTTGGTTTACACAGGTGTGTATTCCAACCGTGTACTGATCTGTCTAAAAACTCTTCCACGCTGATACACGGTCGTATACACGGGCGTGTATACTAACCGTGTAGTCTCCTGATTCCTTCACACGGCCGTGTATATCTGCTGTTCCTTCCAAAAAGTATTTTTCTTTGTGTATTCCTCTCCGATTTCAATCCAAATCGATATCTTTTCTCAAAATAGTGGTCCTCATCCCTGAAATTGAAATATTTCTATTTTAAGTATCAAAATTCTTCAAGATAACATCAAATTATTACACAAACAAATAAAATTCATCTAAAATACAAGTGTTAATTTACACTTATCAGAAGGCCCTGATGGTTTTGAACAAGCTGGGATCACTAACCTTCCAGCATACGGGGAAGAGGCGTACCCTGAGAAATTCAAGACTCCAGATTTCGAAAAGTATGATGGGACCGGCTGCCCCAAAATGCATACAAGGCTATATGCCCGGAAAATGAGCAAGTATGCTCAATACGACCAACTCATGCTCCAGACATTCTAGGACAGCCTCACAGGCCCTGCATTGGTCTGGTATGCCCACCTCGACTTCAACGTCGTCAACACTTGGGAGAAGCTCGCCAGGGCATTTTATGATCAATACAAGTTTAACATTGAAGTCGCCCCATCTGTAATCGACTTAGGGAGTGTCCGAAAAAGACATGCCGAGTCATTCAAGGAGTACGCCCAAATTTGGAGATCCCAGGCCGCTAGGGTAGCACTCCCGATATCTGAAAAGGAATTAACATCCATATTTGTTAATACCCTGGACAAAACCTACTTTTCACATCTGGTAGGCCAGACCTCCTCCAGTTTTGTGGAGGTAGTGGCTGCGGGTTGCAGGATCGAGAATGCCATCACCACCGGTAGACTCCAATCAATGGAACCTCCTAGGGTCACACCAACACAAAGGTCTTAGGAGGAAACAGAGTTAAAGAGCCTACAGTCGGTACAGTACATTCCGGTAAGGCAGAAAGACCTGGGACTCGGGTAACTTTCCAAACCACGAGTACCCCAGCTCAGCAACCTACGACAGGTCAAACTCAGGCCGTCAGGGCCCCGAGGCAGTTCACTCCAATCCCCGTACCGCTCAGCCAGGTTTTCGCTCGGTTAAGGGCAGACAACTTGATCAGCTTTGAGATCCCTAACGACAGATACAAGCCTAAGAATTTCGACTCAAGCCTCAAGTGTGACTACCACATGGGTCAAGAGGGGCATTCCATAGATAGGTGCTGGAGGCTCCGGCACAAAATCCAAGACTTAATTGATGCAGGGATCATACAATTGGATTTCGTGAATGCCCCAGCGCCCAATGTCAACACCAACCCGCTGCCCAATCACAGGCCCACCATCAACATGATCACGTCGGAAGAGTCGGCTCCCAAAGAAGCCCTTAAACAGAATCCGGCTGAGCAACAGAAGAAGCAATCCCACCAAGCTCCAGAAGAGACTCCAAAGGCACACATTAAGAGGAGGTGGTTAGCCGGAGACCCAACGGTCGGTACTTTGGGGGAATCACACAGAAGGTTTCAGTATGTGGTGGACTATTCTTATACTCCGACTGAGCAAGGGCCACCTAGTGGATGGGGACTAGAATTTGAGAAGGAAGATAACCCGACAAAGGAAGAGGGAAAGACTATCAACATGATCAACTCTCAGAAGCCCCGGGTTATACAATGCTACGAGGGACAATCAGTCGAGGTACAAATTACAAGAAAAAGATATGTGTTCAACGTTCCCACCCCGGCAGAAAACTATAAGGCTGCACCGTTCGACTATCGGGCTCTCGAGCAAGAGCAACCTCCTATAGTGGGAGGCATCACCTGCTCGGGGAGGTTATACGATCCAAGGTATAAAAGCCCGACTAAAGAACCTAATAAAGAAAAGGAGGAAGAAGAGGAAGAGGGTCTTGCGGCATTTATGAAGATGGTTAAGGCCAGCGAATACAAGATCATGGAACAATTAAATAAAGTTCCAGCGCAGATATCGCTCATGGGTCTTCTTACCACATCTGAGCCTCACAGGGAAGCACTCTTTAAAGTGCTGAAACAGATTCAAGTCCCGGAAGGTATTGCCACAAACAAGATGGGTCATGTGGTAAACTCTATCTTTACCATGGATCAAATATCTTTCTCTCCGAAAGAGCTAGGAGAAGAGGGAGACTAACATACCAAACCACTGTTCATAGTGGTCAGGTGCAATGACACCATTATCTCCCGGGTACTTATCGACAATGGATCATCCCTCAACGTTTGCCCATTGGCAACGCTTAACTTATTGGGGGTCGATCCAAACAACATAAAACCCAGCTCCACAGTGGTCAGAGCTTTCGACGGGTCGAAGAGAGATATTGTGGGGGAAGTGAACCTACCGGTGGAAATCGGTCCACAAGTATTCCACATCTCCTTCTAGGTCTTCGACATCCCAAGGTCTTTTAACCTACTCCTGGGACGACCCTGGATATATGCTGCTGGTGCCATTCCCTCTAGTCTCCACCAAAAGGTCAAGTTCATCACAAAGGGACAGATAGTTACGGTGCTGGGCGAGCAGGATTACGCCATATACAAAGAGACTGCCATACCTTACATCGGGGATGAAGGTTCAGAAGACCTAGGGCTGCAGATTTTCAATGAAGTAAACATGGTGACCAGCAAGGAGGGCCATCGGTTTAAAGAGGGGCAGCATGGGACCTTTGGATTGGGATATGTTCCTACGGTCGCGGAAGAAGCACAAGTAAGGAGTGTTAAAGGCAGAATGAAGGGGAAGCTGATTGACACCCAGATGTGCATCCCACCTCTCCAACAATCCTTCCGAAGAGCAAATACCGTTCAAGAGCTTCGGATAAACCAAGAGGACAATGACAATGGGAAAGCAATCTCCCGCGTGTTCGACCAGCATGCGGCTCTGAACAACTGGTTTTGTTGTCCTATCAATAGCGCTAGGTTAGCTCAAGAGTAGAGAAAAATTATTAAACAAATTTTATTGAGACTAGTTATCGAATTCCACTGCAGTTTGTTTTTTATATATATATGATTTCATTTTTTATGTCACTCAGATCTCCCACCATCGAACATCAGGGATATTTCGCGCAGGTAGAACGTAAAAACGTTGATATCGTTTCCAACGCTGTTGGGTCAGTTGTTGAAGGCGATATCTTAGACCATGAAATAATACAAGGAAATTGGCTAAAACATGAACAAAGCGGAATCTCGATCGACGAGCCTGTGGAGACAGTAAATCTAGGAAGCATCGCCAACCCTAAGAACCTCAAAATCGGGACCAGTTTAAGCGCTGAGCAAAAATGTGAGATAACCGAGCTATTAATCGAATATGTAGATGTGTTTGCCTGGTCATACAGTGACATGCCAGGGTTAGAACAGTCAATAGTAGTTCATAGGCTTCCCACAAGGGAAGATGTCAAACCTAAAAAACAAAAACTGAGAAGATTTAGGCCTGACATCTTACTAAAAATCAAAGAAGAAGTCAAGAAACTGCTAGAAGTAGGATTCATCGAAGTATCCGATTACCTAGAATGGATAGCAAATGTAGTCCCAGTAATGAAAAAGAACGGGATAGTACGCGTATGCGTAGACTTTCGGGACTTAAACCAAGCTACACCAAAGGATAACTTCCCCCTACCTCATATTGATGTTCTAGTGGATAACACTGCAGGAAACCATCTCTTCTCATTCATGGACGGTTTCTCAAGATACAACCAGATAAAAATGGATGAAGAAGATTAAACCAAAATGACCTTCATCACGACATGGGGGACTTTCTGTTACAAAGTCATGCCCTTCGGTTTGAAAAATGCCGGGGCAACGTATCAGAGAGCCATGGTCGCCATACTTCACGACATGATGCATCGTGAGGTTGAAGTATATGTCGACGACATGATAGCTAAATCCAAAGAGGGAGAAAGCCATATAGATATCCTGAGAAAGTTGTTTAAACGAATGAGAAAATTCCAGCTTAAGTTAAACCCAGAAAAATGTACTTTCGGGGTCACAACAGGGAAATTGTTAGGGTTCGTCATCAGCTAAGAGGGCATTAAGATTGACCCTGACAAGGTAAAGTCCATATTAGAGTTACCTTCCCCACGCTCCGTTAAAGAAGTAAGAAGCTTGCTGGGAAGATTAAATTATATAGCTCGCTTTATCTCACAACTCACCGACAAATGCCAGCCACTATTCCGTCTGCTGAAGAAAAACGCCGCAATAGAATGGACGACGAATGTGAGGAAGCATTCAGGACAATCAAGGACTATCTTATAAAACCCCCGGTCTTGATAGTCCCGAAACAAGGAGAACCCTTATTCTTATACCTCACCATACTCCCCGAATCCATGGGATGTGTGCTGGGGTAGAAAGATGAAGAGGGAAGAGAACGTCCCATATATTATCTGAGCAAGAAGTTCATAGATGGGGAGCAGAGGTACACAGAGGTGGAGAAGACGTGTTGTGCTCTAATTTGGGTCATGCATCGACTAAGGCAATACACCCTTTACTACCATATTGAGCTGTTGACAAGACATGATCCTTTGAAATACTTGGCAGAGAAGCCAGCATTAATGGGGAGAGTCTCTAAATGGCAAATGCTTCTATCTGAGTTTGACATCACGTATGTAAATCAGAACTCGATAAAGGGGCAAGCCTTAGCCGATCAGTTGGCCGAATACCCTGTCAATATGGATACCCAAGAAATACAAGTCCAATTCCCGGATGAGAACATATTAACAGTGGAAGATATACCGGTAGAAGATTCTGGGGTAGAGCAGACTGCTAAGTGGAAACTGTTTTTCGACGGAGCTGCCAATGTATTCGGTTGTGGGGTTGGGGCGGTATTGATATCCCTAGACGACACTCAATTCCCTGTAGCGATAAGACTTACATTTCCCTATACCAATAATATCGCGGAATATGAAGCATGTATTCTTGGCCTCAAGATGGCCTGCTAAATGGGAGTCCGCGAATTAGAGGTATACGGGGACTCGTCGCTCATCATACTACAAACAAGAGGGGAATATAAAACTAAAGACCCCAAATTGGTATCGTACCATCAATACTTGACAGAGCTAATCGAGGAGTTCAAGGCAATCACCTTCACATACATCCCGAGAACTCAGAATCAGTTCGCAGATGCATTAGCCACACTAGCATCTATGATCCAGATAACAGGGGGAGCCGAAGTTCAACCGATGAAAATAGACATCGAAAATCGGCCCGCTTATTGCTTAACAATTGAAAAGATATAAGATGACAAGCCCTGGTATCACGATATCAAGACCTTTCTCCAAGAAGGTAAATACCCCGAAATGGCTAGCAAGAAAGACCAAAGAACACTTAGAAGGTTAGCAAGCCATTTCTTATTAAGTGGGTCTATCCTCTACAAAAGATCATTTGATACCACCTTGTTGAGATGTGTGGACAAAAATGAAGCATGCGAGCTGATGAAGGAAGTACATGAAGGAGTATGTGGACCTCATATGAACGGCTACATGTTGGCCCGAAAAATCATGAGGCTACGATATTACTGGTTAACCATGGAATCGGATTGCATAAAGTATGTCAAGCACTGTCATTCGTGTCAAGTATACGCAAACCGGATAAATGCTCCACCCAACGAGCTACATTTGTTATCGGCACCATGGCCTTTCTCCATGTGGGGAATTAACATAATAGGCCCAATCACTCCAACGGCATCTAACGGCCACAGATTTATATTGGTAGTGATTGATTACTTCACAAATGGGTAGAGGCTTCATCATATACCAATGTCACAAAAGGGGTAATAGTCCGCTTCTTAAAAAGGGATATAATAACCCGATATGGAGTTCCTGAGTCAATCATCACTGACAATGGTACCAATCTCAACAATAAATCGATGACTGGTTTATGTCAACAATTCCACATAAACCACAGAAATTCAACTCCCTACCGACCTTAAATGAACGGGGCAGTAGAAGCAGCTAACAAAAATATCAAGAAGATCATCGAGAAAATGACAACAACTTACAAAGATTGGCACGAAATGTTGCCATTTGCTCTCATGGCTTACAGGACCTCGATAAGAACATCTACGGGAGCTACCCCTTACTCATTGGTATATGGTACAGAAGCGGTGCTACCGGTGGAAGTCGAAATACCATCATTCAGAATCTTGTCAGAAACTCAATTAACAGAATCGGATTGGGTAAAGAAAAGGCTTGATCAGCTGAACCTGATTGATGAAAGAAGACTTACCGCGCTATGTCATGGTCAGTGTTACCAGCAGAGGATAGCCCGAGCATTTAACAAGAAGATGAGACCTCGGTACTTCAAAGAGGGGGATTTGGTGCTAAGAAAGGTTCTCCCGAATGCCCAAGACTCCAGAGGGAAATTCACTCCAAACTATGAAGGACCTTATGTGGTGAAAAAGGTGTTGTCAGGTGGCGCTTTGATATTGACTCAGATGGATGGTCCCAAGTTGAGAGGCCCCGTAAACGCAGATGCTGTAAAGATGTACTATCCTTAGGTAAGGGAATTGAAATTTTGCCAATGTTTATGAAAGCTAGTATTCGATACGAATTTCATTGAGTTGAGTTTTTATTTTTCTACAAGCAAAGCTAATATCCCTGAATGGTCAACAATCCCGATCAATTCTCATCACAATAAATACGCCTAAACACATTACCCACCACTTCGTCAATGAAAGATAAACACTAAAATGATAATGAATCTTAATGTAATTTGTGATATAATTTTGTCTACTCCTAAGCATTAGAACTTAGTGCATTAGTAGGATAACATTACCAACGAATGAGCCATGTGCATAAAGAAATGAAGCACATCAAGATTTTCAATCCCGTGTCAAGATAAGAAGAAAAAGAAGTAGGAGCAAACCAACACGAAGGGTTGGTTGTTTTGTTGCTATCCACGATAAATTGGCAAGCATATTAAAATAGTTAACTATCATCACATCATGAAAGGCAGCACGTCATCTAGCTCAGTAGAAAGCATATTCAAAAGCATGAGATGAGTCAACCCATAGTAGGGCATTCGTCTAGTCATTCCCTTTTAATAAGGTAGTTCGCCCAATATGGGCACCTCCCTAAACATCATCTCCTAAGGTTAGCTCATGGGGGCACCTTTTTAAGATGTCAGCTTTATTTTAGGTTAGTCAGCCCATAAGGGGCACTTTCCTAAAACTTTGTTCTCATGGTCAGCCCATAGGGGGCACTTTTTGAGACAAGTCCAAATCTAGGTCAGTCAGCCTATAGGGGGCACTTTCCTAAAACTTTGTCCTCATGGTCAGCCCATAGGGGGCACTTTTTGAGGAAAATTTCCAATCTAGGTTAGTCAGCCCATAAGGGGCACTTTCCTAAAACCTTGTTCTCATGGTCAGCCCATAGGGGGCACTTTTTGAGACAAGTCCAAATCTAGGTTAGTTAGCCCATAGGGGGCACTTTCCTAAAACTTTATCCTCATGGTCAGCCCATAGGGGGCACTTTTTGAGGCAAGTTTCCAATCTAGGTTAGTCAGCCTATAAGGGGCACTTTCCTAAAACCTTGTTCTCATGGTCAGCCCATAGGGGGCACTTTTTGAGACAAGTCCAAATCTAGGTGAGTCAGCCCATAGGGGGCACTTTCCTAAAACCTTGTTCTCATGGGCAGCCCATAGGGGGCACTTTTTTGAGGCAAATTTCCAATCTAGGTTAGTCAGCCCATAAGGGGCACTTTCCTAAAACCTTGTTCTCATGGTTAGCCCATAGGGGGCACTTTTTGAGACAATTCCAATTCAAGGTTAGTCAGCCCATAGGGGGCACTTTCCTAAAAGTTTCATCCTCATGGTTAGCCCATAGGGGCACTTTTTGAGGCATTTTATCAAAGGTTAGTCAGCCCATGAGGGGCACTTTCCTAGATTCTCCCGATTAGTCAGCTCTCAGGGCACTTTTCGGAAATATTCTTCCAAACAGTTGCTAGTCTGACAAGACGCTTCTGTTGACAGGTGGCCAGCTCATAAGGGCGCTTCCTAAGTAAATTTTCTTTTCAAGGTTGCAAGTCTGATAAGACGCTTCCTATCATCATTTTTCATACATTCCTACACAATGCTTGAGATGTGTCCTGTCGCCAATTAGTTAGCCCTAAGGCACTTTTTGGAGAAGGAACATTACCTTGAATTGTTAGGAACATCTTCAATCGTAGGATTATCAGCTCTTGGGCATTTTCCTACCCAAACCCATTCAAGAGGCCAAAAATGGTGTCTTCTGTTGTCTTTGTAGTTAAGTTTTTTAAACTTTACCACAAAGAGGGGCAGCTGCAAACACCCCATTTTTGACCTAGGAATCAATAATCATAAATAATAATCAATTTTTAATTTTTCCTAATTTTTCCCAATTTTTCCCTAATTTAGCATAAATAATAAAAATATTCAAAAAAATAAAAATAAATAAGAAAACACTTCAATTTTGAAAAATGATTTTAGAAATAGCAATAATAAATAATAAACAATTTTTACAAAATTTGGAATTTTCAAAAAATACAAAAAAATAGAAAAATCGCATTGCATATATGCAATTTGCGAAATTAGAAAAATCAGGAAAGTGAGCTAGCTCAGCTGGTCCGGACCATGGCTAAGGCGCGCGGTGCGGGTGCGAGGTTGCAAGTTCGAAACGCGGGGGAAGCAGTTTCCGCGTTTTGCGAATTTTGCATTTGCCCAGGAAACATGGCAGCATCAGATTGGCTGGAAGAAACGCACGCGCCCGGCGCGTGATCGTCTCCTACCTCGAGCCCGAGATCGCCGGCGGAAGGAAAAATTCGTATTTCGGCCGTTTTGATTCGATTTTTTGCACAAATCCAACAGATCTTCAACGGAAATGAGATAAACATTATCTAATTGGAATCAAATCGCAACAAATCAATGGATTGACACGAATCGGAGTTTATTTTTTTAACCGTCGAGCCGATTTGCTTCAATCGGAGGAAATCCGAGCTTATCCAGCTGAGTAGCAGGTACGTAGGCACCCATTCGGGTCAACCCATAAAATGAATGAAAAACCATTTTCTTAAAACAAGTCAAAAACATAATAAAAAGTAACAGGAACACAATGAAACACATTTCTAAAGATGAACAATTTTAGGAGATTAGGTGGTAACCGTAAAGGTTTTAATAGGTTAGCCTCCGGACTTCGAAACTCTGGTTTTCCCTTTTCCTCTTTTCACCAAAACGAAAAGAGGAAATAACGACGACTAGTGGTCCAAATTAAGACTAATCCGCTCATTTAGTCTTAATTCAATTTTCCCAACTACAGTTGGGTGGCGACTCCAAAAATCAAACGAAATTCCTAACTCAAGTCGAGGATCTAGATTAGGTGAGCATAGGGTCTAGTTTAGATCGGATTAGGAATGGGAATTCAAAAATTAGACTCAACATAAATGATAAAGAAGAAAGAGGATGTCCCTATCTAAGGCCTTTGAAGGATTTAAAAACCATGCAAATATCCATTCTGATGGTTGGAAAACTAGAAGTTAAAAAAGAGTCTCATAATCATGAAATTGATTTTAGAGCCAAAACCATGACAATCAAGCATATTCCTTAGCGATCCCCTTATCCACTCTAAGTTTTCTCCATGTCAATCCTTACTATAATATTTCTATCCCATACTTTTCTCTTTATGGAGTGAGCTGAGCTATATTAGAGTAATCTTTAAAACATTTCGTCCTTTAATGAGTCCACTTAGAGCTTGTAAAGTAATTTTCAATGACTTTTGACATATTATGAGCTCCTTAACTTTTTATTAGCAAAAAGTTAAAAGCTTCAAAATTGAGCTTAAGAAATTAAGGTTATTTTGCGTATTTAGTAGCCTCCAATGTATTTTGATAGCCTTCAATAGATTTTAACTTCTTCAGATTATGACTAGCATTATTTTGAAAAATTTCTGATACTTGGGTCTAACTGTCTTCCAATTCTAACTATTTCTTTTAAAGTTTCTAAAGCTTCCTATATATATATATATATATATATATATAAATCAACACAAACCGAAAGTGTCTCTATTGTAGTGGTTCACTAAAAATATTTAATGTCTCTAAATTATTTCATCCTTCCATGGTTACGTGAATCAAGTTAACATATATATGTTCTCTTTTAGTGTAGTTTGATTCCCTAGCTTATAAGTCCATGACAAGTCCCTGTAGAGCTTCATTCATCCTCTTAGCTCTAGCTTGGGTCATCGGGCCTCCAATACCATGTAATGGATCATGAGATTTTGGTTCCTTCCTTTTTGATGCTAGTTGATCCTCATCAATGGGATTTGGACATGTAGCTGCATAGTGTCCCAATAAAAGAGTAATGACAGTTATGGAGGGCACCGAAGAAGAAGTTGTTGAGCCTACAAATCTATCCATGGCTTTGCAGGAGTACTATAATGATCAAAACGTTGAGACACATAAGGATAAAAAGGGTGAACGTTACTTACCTATTAATGTGTTGCTCAGGGTTTTGACTTTATCTCCAGAGGCTAGGGACATACAAAAGGAGAACCTATTCCATATACCTTGCTAGATTTGAGGTAACCTTTGTGTGCTATTCATTGATAGTGGTAGTTATACTAATGTAATATCCGTTGCATTAGTAGATAATTTATAGCTAGCCACTAGCCTACATCCTAGCCCTTACAAATTGCATTGGTTGGATGACCGAGGTAGTCTGCATGATATATAGAGGGCAAAGGTGCCAATCAGTGTAGGAGAAAAATATAGTGATGAGATTATCTGTGATGTGCTTCCTATGTGCGCCTTTCACTTATTGTTGGGTAGACCCTGGTTGTTTGATAGAAAGGTGTTAGATGATAGGTTTAGAAACACTTACATGTTTCGAAAGAATGGTACACAGATAGTCTTGACGCCTATGTCTCCATCCAAGGTGCGCTCTTTCCAAGAACAAATTAGAAATACTTCTGGTTCTTCTAAAAGTCTAGCAAATAGGTAAACTAAGACATTAGGTTTCGGTCCAACAGATGACCCTTAGATTTGAGGGTAGATCTTTCAAAGGCCCGAGGAGATGATGGGAATTTACCCTACGATTTCAGCAGTGGGGGAACCTGACTTAGATGTATGAGCCTAAACATCTACATATGGCCACTTTTATCTAATAATGTTTGATTTTTCACTTTAGTAGGTACATTGATCGATTTTATAGGATGGCTAAATAACATGCACTAAGGATCAACTTGCGAGACATTTTTGGAGTCACATCTAATAGTCCACAAATTGTTTAATTGAAGTGAAGAACCGGCCACTTGAAGACCATCTTTTGCACTTGTGATTGTCATTTTTGACCCAACCATTTTTGTTCATTTTGGAACTTGTAATTTGATTTTAGAATCGGCCACTTAGTGACATATTTGTAATTTTTTTGAACATTTTTACCTTAATTGGAGCAAGTATAATATTTGCTAAGTAGGGTTTTTAGGGAGCTTTTATCAATTTGAAAAACAAACACTTTTGTGCCATGTGAGAGAATCCCTCTTACTAAGCATCCACTCTTATCAATTTTCTAAGAAATTGTGGCAAGTTTGGCTTGGAATTTCTTGTGAGTAATATCAAGATCTTCTAAGTTGCATCCTTTTATTACTAGTGTGTAATATCTAGTGATGATTAGTTGATTTTTCTACTTGTTGTTTCACGCTAAATTAGGGTTTATATTGCTAGGATTACAAACCAATTTTAGAGATTGGAATTGCATTTTTATATGTAATTGATTGGTATTGGTATTCCTTTGTAATACATCTAATTTAGGTTCATGCCATTGAGATTGTATTCATGCCAATTTGGGATTTTGTCTTGTTGAATTCTCCAATTGGATTGTGTTCATGTGCTTGGATTCTTTTTTATAAAGCACATCACTCTATGATCAAAACCATCAATTAGTTTCTAACTGTAGGATTAAAATACTTAATCTTTGATTAAACTTGAAAATCATCTACTTACCTCAAGTATTACATGTCAAGCTTGAGAATATCCCTACCTTCTTGTGCTCTTCCACTTCATCAGAGCCTAAACATTTCAGAAAAGACACTAAGTTAGTGGTTTACTTAAGAGGTAATTAAGGTTTAATAAGAGGGTTAGGGTTTCAGCCACTTGTTTAAGGTTTTTCACCTTAGAAATTTTTTTGAATGAGTGGGGAGGGCTATTGAATCTCATGGTAAAATGGGGAGTTTTAAGGGTTCCAAAGCCCTAGGTTTTGTGGGAAAATAAGGGGTGACCACTTGGGGTTTACGCCTATTCTTGTAAGGTTGCTATGTGCCTCTTATTTCTTGATACAAGTGGCATTCTCTTACTCTTTTGTTGGCATTTCAACTTGGCTGAAAATTTGCATCATAATTCTCCAATTTAATTCACCAATTTTGAAATTTAGTCATCTTTTAGTAAAATCGAGCTTAAGTGCATTTGGTCATTTTACTCAATTGATCATTTGCTTTTCTAATTGACTCTAAATAACTTGTAAAAAATTTTATTTACCTAATCAAGGTCTTATAACTCTATTTTAGGTCTCTAAGCTAATTTAATACTAGATTCGATAAAACTAAGTTTAAGAGTATAAAGGTCATTTTAGAAAAAATTGGCCCTAAACTTTGCAATTCCTTTCTTAATTGACTTCCAATTTTTTTTTTATGACTTCATTTATTAATTTGGGGTATTTCAATACATATATTTTTTTCTTAGATTATAAATTATGATTTAATGTGTATACTGAGCCGAATGGTTCAAAAAATTCATAAACCAAATTGTGTGATTTCGTTCAAAGTGATAAAAAAAAATCCAAACCATATTTTGATGGTTTTTTAGGTTTGACTTGGAGGAGAAACTAACCAAACCAAATCACACTCATTCCTAGTGATGAGGCTTGTTTAGGCTTTTTTCTTTTTCTTTTTTCTTTGTTTCCTTTATGCAATATTTTACTTCCTTCTTATTTTTCTAATTTCCATTATCTTTAAATTTAATTATCCTATGTGGTAAAACTATGTTTGCAAACGTGGTAGAAGAGCATCGAAGTTTGAAAAGAAAAATCATTCTCTACTTATTTGGAAAAGTTGCTTAATTGTAAATGAGATATCCTCACAATTATAAATGTTTGCAAATCAATTTATACAATTTATCATAATTTAAACTAGATATTAACTAATAGGATTGACTTAAAGTACAAAATATAATACAATAAATGATCAAGATTGCAAAAGTCTTTGTAATATAGTGTTATGAATATTGGTTTTTTTTTAATGATATAGATCTGGTTTGGTTTTCCTTTCTTCTAGTAGTTATAATATGTATAATAGTTGGTAAAAGAAAAAAAAGAAGAAAAAATCAACACTAAAAGGTTGTGCATTTGCATGAGCCACAAAACTAGTTACTTTTGTTTATTTATTTATTTTTTTCTCTCAACAACTTTGAGACAAATGAGATACACATTTAAACATGAATAGTTAACAACATAGTTTATGTTTTTCGGCCTTACTACATAAGATAAGCTCTAGAAAATTCTAAAGGTATTTAAGTGAAAAAAAAAAGGATAGAAAAAAAATGGATACGCGCATTAAAGATATTCTATTTGAGTGAAAATTCAACTAGATCCTTTATATTTTAAATCAATCATTTAGGTGTTCCACATTTGTATCAAGATTTAGTAAAATCCTTATATTTTAAATAGGGGTGAGTAAGTAATTCTGTTGTACAAGATACCTACCCATACCTTACTCAATTAGGTAAGTTTTAGGTGAGTATTAGAAGTCACAAGATAGATTTTGGTATAGATTTTCTAGAACTTGCTCCCACATGATAGGATATAGGTAAGAGGTCTTCCCATCCTATACCTACCCTAGACCTTATACTCCAAGGCATACAGAGTATAGGTTTCAAGATACCTTATAATATAAAATGTTATTAAATAATATTAATAAATATATAGTGAATTATAATATTATAATTTTTTGGTAATAAATGTTTTAGTAAAAAAAGAAAAAAATATAAATTTAATCCTCAATATTTACCATATTTTCCATTTCAAACTTAAATGTTTAATTTTTTGCATTCAAGTTCTTAACATTTGAAACTTTTGTAAACAAATCCTGATGTGTATAACCCTAGGTATGTTAAACCTAGAATCCCAACGATGCTAGTTGGTTTCAATTACCCTGAGGATCTTCTTAAATAAGCGATGCGTAACTAGACTCCAATCAAACTCGTTGATTGTAACCTAAGTTATCAAAAGTTATTCCTAGTAATTCAGTTAAGAATCCTATGGAAAAGTTCTTTTGCAAAAGAACAAAAAGAGGTATTTCATATCTCACAAAAAGATGTGTTTTCATATATCAAAGTTTTTTCTTAGCCTACCCTTAGCACGGTATATATAGCACAACGAATACAATATGGAAAAAACCTAACACAATATGAAAATCCTAAGTTACCTATTCTATCCTTATTCTTGTGTCACTAAGTAGGTAACTAAATAACATGAAAAACAAACCAACAAATAATAACAAAACCGAATGTATCTTCTAATGTATTGCCTACGCAAATATATAATATTCCTAAAATATTTCACCCTTCCATGGTCACGTGAATCAAGTTGGCACATGTATGTTTTCCTTTTGTGTAATTGATTATCGGGCCTGCAAGTCCACGACTAGTCCTTGTAGAGTTTCGTTCATCCTTTTAGCTCTAGCTCAGGTCATCGGGCTTCCAATACCATGTAATGGATCATGAGATTTTGGTTCCTTCCTTTATGATGCTAGCTGATCCTCATCATTCCCTCCTTCCTTGAAAAGATTCGCCTTCGAATCACTTGCATCATAAAGAGTAAGATAAGAAACATTAAAGGTAGCACTAACGTTACCACAGTAGCTTAGCAAATCTATCTTGTAAGCATTGTCATTGATGTGCTCTACCACTTGAAAAGGTCCATTGCCCCTAGGATGTAACTTGGATTTGCGTTGTTCAACAAAACATTCCTTCCTTAGGTGTACCCAAACCCAATCACCAGCTGAAATATAGCTTTAACACGTCCTTTATTTTCTTGTTGGGCATAGTGTTCATTCTTCTTTTCAATGTTAGTCCGTACCTGCGTATATAAATCCCTAACAAATTCTGCCTTCTTTGTACCATCAAGATCAACAAACTCGTTAGTAGGTAAAGGCAATATACCTAATGGAGTTAAGGGATTAAATCCATACATAACCTCAAATGGAGAGTACGACATAGAAGAATGTATAGTCCTATTATATGCAAACTCTACATGAGGCAAACATGTTTCCCATTGCTTCAAATTTTTATCAATCACAGCACGTAGCAATGTGGAAAGTGTCCTATTAACAACTTCTGTTTGTCTATCTGTTGAGGATGTGCCACAGTGGAAAGCAGTAGTTTAGTGCCTAGCCTATTCCATAAGGTGCGCCAAAAGTGGCTCAAAAACTTTACATCTCTATCACTAACGATAGAGTAGGTAAACCATGCAATCTAACAATCGCCCTAAAGAATAAATCAGCTATATGTCGAGCATCATTAGTTTTAGAATAGGTAATAAAGTGAGCCATTTTACTAAACCTATTGAGAACAACAAATATACTATCTTTACCATTATGAGATCTAGGCATATCTAATACGAAATCCATGGAAATGTCAGTCCAAGGTTGACTAGGCACAGGTAAGGGAAGATACTCCCCATGGGGCATGATTTTAGACTTAGCCTTTCTACATGCAATGCACTTATCACACACAAGTTGTACATCATGTCTCATCTTGGGCCAGTAAAAATGTTCATGCAAGATATCCAAAGTTTTATTTACTCCAAAATGTCCCATGAGACCGCCTCCACACGTCTTCCTTACTAGCAATTCACATATGGAACTCCTAGGTACACGTAATTTATCTTTCTTAAATAAATATCCCTCATGCTTATAGTAGTCCCCATACTCGCTTTTAGAACAAGTAGACCAAATTTGATTAAAATCAGCATCATGTTCATATAATTCTTTCATACTTTTACACCAAAGCAATTTAATATGTAAAGAGGTCAGTAAAGAATACCTCCTAGAAAGGGCGTCTGCCATCGCATTTTCCTTGCCTTGCTTATATTTGATGACGTATGGAAAGGTTTCAATAAACTCCAACCACTTGGCGTACCTCTTGTTCAGCTTTCCCCGCATCTTTAGGTACTTCAAGCTTTCATGATTAGAATGGATGATGAACTCCTTAGGCCATAGGTAATGTTGCCATGCCTGCAACGTTCTCACCAGGGCATACAACTCCTTATCATATACTGGATAGTTTAATGCAGCACCTTAGAGTTTCTCACTGAAATAGGCTATTGGCTTTGAATCCTGCATTAAAACACCACCAATACCTTTCCTGGAAGCATCACATTCAATCTAAAAAACCTTATTAAAATTTAGTAATACTAACAAATGAGCATTAGTTAGCTTACCTTTCAATGTCTAGAATGCCTGCTCATGTATTTTGGTCCACTGGAATTTGACATTCATCTTCACCAAATCATTTAGTGGAGCAGCAATGGAGTTGAAGTCTCTCACGAATCACCTATAGAAACTGGCTAGACCGTAGAAGCTCTTGACATCATTGGCGTTCTGTGGTGTTGGCCAATCTCGGATTGCCTTCACTTTCTCATCATCTATAGCTATTCCATCTGCTCCTACAACAAAACCAAGGAAAAACATAGATTCCATACAAAACTTGCACTTTTTCAAGTTGACATATAATTGGTTTTCCCTCAAAACAGTAAAAATACTTTACAGATGTTGCACATGATCATCTAAAGTCCTGCCGTATATCAAGATATCATCAAAATAAACTACAACAAATTTTTTAGGAATGGACGCAATACATGATTCATTAATCTCATGAAGGTATTAATTGCATTAGTTAACCCAAAAAGCATTACCATCCATTCATACAGTCCGTGTTTGGTTTTAAAGGCAGTTTTCCTCTCATCACCCTCTTTCATACGAATTTAGTAATAGCTATTTTTAAGGTCAATTTTTGAAAACAAGCATGCACCATACAACTCATCAAGTATGTCATCTAATCTAGGAATGTGATGTCTGTACTTAACTGTGATTTTGTTGATCACCTTGCAATCCATGCACATATGCCATGTCCCATCCTTTTTGGGCACTAAGATCACTAGAACTAAGCATGGGCTCAAACTCTTTTGCACGAACCCTTTTCCCATTAGCCCATCCACTTGTTTATGAATTTCCTTGTCTTTCTCTGGATTGGTTCTATATGCTAGCTGGTTTGGAATGGAAGAACATGACATGAAATCAATTTGATGCTCTATCCCTTGTAGAGGGGTAATCTTTATGGCACTTCTTCAGAGAATAGGTCTTCGAATTCCTACAACAAAGAAACAACAACACTAGGCATAGAAGGGCTAATGTTAGCTTTAGAAAATATAAATCGTTGTACATAACTACAAGTAATTGTTGTTTTGCCATCATTACACTCTTGACCTCACTCTTCCCCACCATTCCCTCTACTCCTAGTGTTGGTGTGTATTTGCCTCTTTGCTCAGAAGTGTTTGTTTTTCACTTGTTTTATTTTTCTAATGTGCACTCAAGTGTTTTTCCCTAAATTCCTTTGCAATTCTCCTTTGATCTTCACTAGCTTCCTATGGCTTATGAGGCATGAGAACCACTTTCCTTTCGTTTTTAAAACAAAAGAATATTGGTTCATGTACCCATCATACATAACCTTCTTATCAAACTGCCAAGGTCACCCTAACAAGATGTGGCTAACCTGCATAGGTATCACATCATACATAACCTCGTCTTTGTAGCTTCCTATAGAGTAGGCTATAAGTACATGCTTGGTCACCTTAACCTCCCCATAATCACTCAACCACTGTAATCGATATGGTCCTAGGATGCTTCACTTCTTTCAATTGCATCTTTTCTACTAGCAAAGTGCTAGCAACATTAGTGCAGCTGCCACTATCAATTATCAAGCTATAGACTCTACCCTGCACATGACACCGTGTATGAAAAATATGCTTACGCTGGATCCCCTCACCATCCCTTGGCGTTGTACACTAAGCACTCTCCTTGTAACATATAACTCGCCACTTATGGGTCCTTCTAAGTCAACATCCTCATACTCTAGTAATGGTAAATCCTCCTCCTCTCATAGCTCACACTCTCTACATCCCTACTATTACTAATAATCATAGCCCTTTGATTTAGATATTGGGATGTAATCTGCCTAAATCCCTAACACCTAAAACACTTTATATCTCTCATCCTGGAAGAGGGTTTAGTGTCAGTCTTTCCCTTAGGTGCAGTAACTGGATTCTCAGCCTCACTTCCTCCTTAGACTTTGAATCGGTGGAGTTTATCTTCCACATGGACTTCCATTTGAGTTTTGGAAGTCGAGCCAGTCCTCTGCTCACTCCTGTATTTTAGTTACCACTCTACTTTAATAGCACTATACAGTAACTCTTCCATATCTAAGTAATGGTGAAGATCTACTATATCAGCTATCTCCTGATTCAATCCGTTGATGAATCTAGCCATAGTGGCCTCATCATCTTCCTCAATTCTAAACCTTAATCATGGCCATCTTCAACTCTTTGTAATAATCTCTACACTATTATTCCCTTGAGTCAACCCTTGGACTTTCTTAAGGAAGTCCCTATGATAGTGACTAGGAATAAAACGCTTCTCCCATGATCGTTTTCATCTCCTCCTAAGTGCTAACAAGTCGCTCTCTATACCTGTTGTAAACACCCCATTTTTGCCCTAGGAATCAATAATTCTAAAAAAAATCAATTTTCAATAATTTCCAATTTTTTCTAATTTTTCTCTAATTTACCATAAATAATAAAAATTTCAAAAAAATAAAAATAAATAGGAAAACACATTAATTTTGAAAAATGATTTCAAAAATAGAAATAATAAATAATAATTTTTTTTACAAAATTTGGAATTTTCAAAAAATACAAAAAATAAAAAAATCGCATTGCATATATGCAATTTGAGAAATTAGAAAAATCAGGAAAGTGGGCTAGCTCAACTGGTCCGGACCATGGGCTAAGGTGCGCGCAGGGGGGCTTGGTTAGGGGTTCGAAAACGCGGGGAAGCAGTTTCGCGTTTTGCGAATTTTTCATTTACCGAGGACACGTGGCAGCATCCGATTGGCTGGAGGAAGCGCACGGGCAGTGATTGTCTCCTACCTCGAGCTCGAGATCGCCGGCGGAAGGAAAAAATTCGTATTTTCGGCAGTTTTGATTTGTTTTTTTTTTGCACAAATCCAACAGATCTTCAACAGAAATAAGATAAACATCATCTAATTGGAATCAAATCGCAACAAATCGATGGATTGACACAAATCGGAGTTGGTTTTTTAGATCGAAAATCCGATTAGCTTCGATCGGAGGAAATCCAAGCTTATCCAACTCGATTTCAAGTCCCTTTATAAATTTAGGAATCGAAGGGAGGAAGAAAAAACACGAATCGGAATTGAGAGAAAGTGCGAAAAGAGTGCAAATCGGAGAGCATCGGAGGAAAATCAAAACCGTGAGCACTGACCGGAGTTAAACCATCACCAAGGAGGCAATCTGGGAGCAAACCACCGCTAACCATTGGATTCAGCACCCTCGAGAAGTAGGATTCGACACCTCACCCGCTGCAAAAGGCCATCGGAACACCGTGATCGAGCAACCCCCGCCGCCGTGTCTGACCGACCCGATTCGACCCGACCGACCCGACCCGCGCATCGACTCGGATCCAGGTAAGTCGGATTTTTCGGATTTTTTTATTATTTTATTTTATTTTACTTATTTTGTTTATTTATTTATTCTGAATTTATTATTTGTTATTATTTATTATTTGTTAGCTATTTATTTATTTGTTTATATTTTCAATAAATAGGAAAATGTAGAAATTAGGTTTTTAGGATTTAATAATGTAAAATAAAAAAAATGTAGAAAAACAATAAAAAATATTAGGAAAATAATAATAAAATTTTAGATTTCAAAATAGGATAGATAATAAACTTAGGATAAATTTTCAACAAAAATTCCCAAAAAAAAAAATCACAAAAATCATAAAAATCATGAAAATTAATAAAAAAATTCAAAAATTATAAATGAATCATAAAAAAATAAGTTTTTGCACTTAGAAAAATCATTTTCTTCAAATAAATCCAAAATTGATGTTTTTCATTAAAAAATCATTTTCAAAATAAAATCAAAGCTTAGGCTTAGAAATTTGTAGAAAATCCAAAAAATGATAAGAACATAAATCAAAAGAGATTTCATAAATTAAAATTCACCAACACACTTAAATTTTTTCAGAAAAGCGAACTACGACTTGTTTGATCCTGAGTAGCAGGTACGTAGGCACCCATTTGGGTCAACCTATAAAATGAATGAAAAATCCTTTTTTCTTGAAGTAATTCAAAAAACATAATAAAAAGTAACAGAAACACAATGAAACACATTTCTAAAATGGAACAATTTTAGGAGATTAGGTGGTAACCGTAAAGGTTTTAATAGGTTAGCCTCCGGACTTAGAAACTCTGGTTTTCCCTTTTCCTCTTTTCACAAAAACGAGAAGAGGAAATAACGATGACTAGTGGTCCAAATTAAGACTAATCTGCTCCTTTAGTCTTAATTCAATTTTCCCAACAACAGTTGGGTGGCGACTCCAAAAATCAAACGAAATTCCTAACTCAAGTCAATGATCTATATTAGATGAGCATAGGGTCTAGTCTAGATCGGATTAGGAATGGGAATTCAAAAATTAGACTCGACAGGATGGCGACTCCACTGGGGACCCATGCTAGTAGGCTAAGCCACCTGAATCTTCGAATTGTTCTCTTTAAATGTGTTTCAATCATTATTCTGTTACTAATGTTTCAAAGGATTAGTTAGACTTTAGTTTCTTTGCTATGGGGGTTTGCATACATATTTGTGTGAATAGATGCGGTCGAACCCGGACCGTCCTAGAAACCTAAGACGGGGAGCCATTGTGTAGGTTTCAGGCGAAGTGAGTTGATTTACACGTTCGGGACCAATTAGGCTACCCCACCCTATTCTTCGATATGGCCTGAGATCCATTTCTTCGAGAATGCGGGAGGCTATAGAGCTTAGGAATCAGTTAGAACCAACCTACTTGCATACATAACATCATGAGGGTTGACAATTGAATGACGATGTAATGGTTTGTTGTTTTGTTCATGGAGTTCGAATTTATTTCCCTATAATGCTTTCATAGTTCTGGTTGTAATTAGGCGATTTCTTATTGTAAATAGATGGCTAGCAGTGCAGTTGACCGCCTCCTCCGCAAAGAAATTTGGGTGTACAAACCTTTGGACCCAAAATTGATCTGGCCATTGGTTTACCTTGTACAACCCAGGGAGAGGCCTTCATTCACAAAAAAACGGCCCCATCCTCTCACTGACAAAGATAGAGGTGAATTTCCCTTTTTTGGGGCCCATGCTCCAATTAGGGGAAATCGAGCCCGTTGCTTTCTTTATCGGGCCCCCATGAGATCACCCTCCTTGGAAGAGTCACCAAGTTCTACAGGCTCCAGCACTAACCAACAATCTACCCCAGCCCTTGAGGTCGGGCTAGCCTTTACCTTCAAAAGATTTTTAGGCATCCGAAGACATAGTAACAAACCCCCTGACAGATGTAATGGGTTTCCCTACTATGGATGATTTGGGAAAACCCTGGTTATCACCCGAGAGGACAATGGGGATGAGAGGACATCCTGTGCGGGGACCCCAAGACCTACAAACAGAAAAGGGTGAATGCCTTCTTTTGATAGTTTTCGCCACTAATGTTCCCCAGGGCCCTTTTATATCCATTACGGGGTTTGCAGATTGGTGGCCCAATTCCTGGGGGGAAGATCTTACTCCCGGCTTTACGGCTGAACGACCCGGAATTTGAATTTCCCAAGAAGAAAACCCAGGGGATCCCCGCCCAGCATCAACCTTTTTCTAGTAGGGTTTTTGTAAGCCACCTCAAGTGCTCGGCTAAACAGGGTAGAAAAACCTAGCCCAACAAGTGGATCTAGTGGTTTCATGATAAAAAAGGCAAAGCCCCGACGACCTTCCAGCCACATTTGGGTAGAGCTGCTTAAAAGTTTTAGTCCGAAGATATTCTATGGAGGTTAGGTAGAGTTACTGTGACAAAATTCTTGACCTCAGTAATTCCAGCCGTACCTTTGATCGAATCAGCAATCTATCAGATACACCAAACTCAGGGTTCCCAAATTCGGTATATCCAAAGACATAGTTTTTTGGGCCCCTCGCTCAACGCAGCCCCCTTTGAGTACAGATAAACCTGTTGGTACCCGAGAATTTTTGCTATTTAGCAGGGGGCAAAGCATTTGGAAGCTAAAATTGAAAGACCGAAGGGCCTCGGGGAGTTAGATGGTGAAGTGGGAAAACACCGAGCCACCAGAGAGTTTGTAATCGAGCTATATCAGACAGGGGAAAAAAGATATCGGGTTTCCCGACGTCACCAACTAAGACCCAAAAAGATCAACCCCGGACAGAGATTTACCTGGAACAGGTCAAGGCCCCACTGGAGGTATACTTCGAAGCTGCAGACTAAAGAAAGGGCATCAGAAGGGACGTTTTAAAGGGAAACCGACCAAAGGAACAAGGCCTTTTGAAGCACAATTTGGGGAAAGCCAAGCCCAAAATCAAGGGAAAGGAACCGTATAGGGGAAGTCTGAGCTCCACACCAGAAGACTAAAAGAACGGGAAATAGATCTTTATTTGTAATATTTTATTTTGAATCCCGAGTTTTAATATTAAAAAAAGGAAGTTACAATAACATTGTCAATCTTGTCAACCCTTCTACTTTTTAATCCGCATGACACATGCATATCTTCTTGCATTCTTTACCTAAAAAAAAAAATGCGCGCCAGGTATCAAAAAAAGCTTCCAACAACCGAACCCCCCCTAGAAGCCCAGTTCTACGCCTCAAGAGAAAAAAAGGCCAAAACGTGACAATCAAAACAACACCAAGTTGAAGCGCCCCGGACTCTAGGATCATGTCCCTAAAACAAACGGGCCAACAATTGGCTGCCTAGGTTCATCTCTTTAAATGAAAAAATCGGCCTCCCGCGCAACACTCACCAACCCCGGGGAGTATTAGGGGCCAGAAAGGGAAAAGCAGTGGAGGGACGCCTCCGGGGATATGAGGAGATCAATTCCCCCCTTAACCCGGGTTTTGAATATGAACCAAAGGGCAACCTGGGGGCCGACCTCCGACGACTTTAAAAGGGGAAAAGGAAGAGAGGCAGAAGGAAAAGGAGAAGCGACTCTTCCAGCAGCTCCATGACAAGAGAAAACTATTGAAGGCCCTGATGGTTTTGAATAGGCCAGAATCACAACCTGCCAGCATACGGGAAGAGGTATACCCTGAGAAGTTCAAAACCCTAGATTTTTTGAAAATATGATGGGGCCGGCTGCCCCAAAAGCATACCAGGCTATATGCCCGGAAAAAGAGCAAGATGCTAATACGACCGCTCATGCCCAGACATTCCAAGACAAAACCTCAAAACCCTGCACTAGTCTGGTATGTGTGAGCCATTTAACTCAATTTTTAAAAAAAATTGTGTTAATTTTTATTGATTTTATAGAAATCATAAGGAAATGGATTAATTCATTATGGTGAAAATCAGGTTAAATGGGTCAAAAGCTAAAAGTATATTAGAAAAAGTCATCTACATCTTGGTCAAAAAAAAGATTACCCAAGAGGAAAGCA
>JBBMOL010001158.1:0-47139 GCA_037954665.1 Laguncularia racemosa
AGGTTTGGGTCGACTTCCAAATCTCTATCGAAATCTAATTGGAAGAGGAACTCCACAGATTCCAAGCCTAAAGAGGACATTAAGGTTAAGAATCTAATTGTTGCATTTAAGGTAAAAACTGACACCAAACCCCATTCCAGAACTAGAGATATCAAATGTTTTAGATGTCAGGGATTTGGACACATTGTATATCAATGTCTAAATCAAAAAGCCATGATCATATGTGACAATAGGGATGTAGAGAGTGTGAGCTCTAAGGAGGATGAGGAGTCACCATCACATGAGTATGAGGATGTTGACTTAGAGGGACCCATGAGTGGTGAGTTGTATGTTACGAGGAGAGTACTTAGTATACAACCCTAGGAGGATGGTGAGGGGATCCAATGTGAGCACATATTTCATACATGGTGTCATGTACAAAATAAAGTGTATAGTCTAATAATCGATAGTGGCAGTTGCACTAATTTTGCTAGCACTCTACTGGTAGATAAGATGCAGTTGAAAGCTGTGAAACATCCAAAATCATATTGATTACAGTGGTTAAACGAATGTAAGGAAGTAAAGGTGACCAGGCAAGTTCTTATAGCCTTTTCCATAGGGAGTTATAAAGATGAAGTCATGTGTAATGTGGTACCTATGCAGGCTAGTCACCTATTATTAGAGCGACCCTGGCAATTTGATAGGAAAATTACATATGATGAGTACAAAAACCAATATTCCTTTGTGCTAAACAAAAGGAAAGTGGTTCTCATACCACAAAACCGTGGGAAGCTTGTGAGGGTCAAGTGAGGATTGCAAAAGAATTTAAAGAGAAACACTTAAGTGCACGAGAGAAGAGTGACAAGAAAAAGAAGAAGAGTGAAAAGCAAACATTGATGAGTAAAGAGGGAAAAGACACTCAAACACAGAGAACAAAGAGCATGGCGAGAAATAGTGAGGTCAAGAGTGCAATGCTAGCCAAGCAACAATTACTTGTACTTATGTACAAGGTTTATATTTTACTAATGCTGACCTTAATTCTGTTTTGCCTAGTGTTGTTGTGTCTTTATTGCAAGAATACGAAGACTTGTTCCTTGAAGAAGTGCCGCAAGGCCTACCCCCATTGTGAGGGATAGAGCACCAAATTGACTTTATGCCTGGCGTTTCCATTCCTAACCAGCCAACCTATATAACTAATCCTGAGGAAGCCAAGGAAATTCAGAGGCAAGTTGATGAGTTGATATAGAAAGGGTTTGTGTGAGAAAGTCTCAGCCCGTGCTCAATTCCCATCATCCTAGTCCCTAAGAAGGATGGGATGTAGCGCATGCGCGTTGATTACAAGGCGATCAACAAAATCACCGTTAAGTACAGACATCCTATCCCTAGATTAGATGACATGCTTGATGAATTGCATGGTACACATTTATTTTCTAAAATTGACCTAAAGAATGGCTACTACCAAATTCATATGAAAGAAGGTGACGAGTGGAAAATTGCATTTAAAACTAAACATGGGTTATATGAATGGATGGTAATGCCTTTTGGGTTAACAAATGCACCTAGCACTTTTCATGAGATTTGTTGTCATTTCGTAGGAAAATTTGTTGTCGTCTATTTTGATGATATTTTGATTTATAGCAAAACATTAGTTAATCATGTACAACATCTACAGAGTGTGTTTACTTTTTTAAGGGAAAACCAGTTATATGCTAACTTAAAGAAGTGCACGTTTTATGTGGAGTTTATGGTTTTTCTTGGTTTTATTGTAGATGCAGATGGCATGGTTGTAGATGAGGAAAAGGTGAAGGCAATTCGGGAGTGGCCAACACCAAAGAATGCCAATGAAGTCAAGAGCTTCTATAGACTAACTAGTTTTTACAGATGATTTGTGAGGGACTTCAGCTCCATTGCTGCTCCATTGAATGATCTTGTGAAGAAGAATGTCGAATTCAGATGGACGGAAATACATGAGTAGGCATTCTAGACTCTGAAAGGTAAGCTAACTAATGCTCCTTTGTTAGTATTACCTAACTTTGATGAAGTTTTTGAGATCGAATGTAATGCTTCCGGGAAGGGTATTGGTGGTGTGTTAATGTATGATTCTAACCAATAGCCTACTTCAGTGAGAAACTCAACGATGCTGCTCTGAATTATCCTATGTATGACAAGGAGTTGTATGCCCTTGTGAGGATGTTGCAAATGTAGCAACATTATCTTTAGCCTAAGGAGTTCATCATCCATTCTAATCATGAGAGTTTGAAGTACCTAAAGACGTAAGGAAAGTTGAATAAGAGGCATGCCAAATGGTTGGAGTTCATCGAGACCTTTCCATACGTCATCAAATACAAGTAGGGTAAGGAAAATGTAGTGGCTGATACACTATCTAGAAGGTATTCTTTGTTAACTTCTTTACATACTAAGCTACTTAGTTTTGAATGCATGAAAAACTTGTATGAACATGATGCTGACTTTGGTCAGATTTAGGCTGCTTGTTCTGAAAGTGGGTATGTGGACTTTTATAGGCATGGGGGATATTTATTTAAGAAAGATAGATTATGTGTGCCTAAAAGTTCCATACGTGAGTTATTAGTGAGGGAGACGCATGGGGGCGGTCTCATGGGATACTTTGGTGTTAAGAAAACTTTAGATATTTTACATGAACATTTTTATTAGCCTAAGATGAGACATGATGTGCAAAGTGTGTGTGATAAATGCATTGCATGTAAAAAGGTTAAATCCAAAGTCATGCCCCATGGGGAGTATCTCCCATTACCTGTGCCTAATCAGCCTTGGATTGACATATCCATGGATTTCATATTAGGTTTACCTAGGTCTTAGAATGGCAAATATAGCATATTCGTTGTTGTCGATAGGTTTAGTAAAATGGCTCATTTTATTGCCTGTTCTAAAACTAATGATGCACGACATATAGCTGATTTATTCTTTAGGGAGATTGTGCGATTACATAGTATACCTAATTCTATCGTGAGTGATAAAGATGTGAAATTTTTTAGCCACTTTTGGCGTACTTTCTAGAATAGGCTAAGCACAAAATTACTGTTTTCCACTGTGGCACATCCTTAAATGGATGGATAAACAAAGGTGGTTAACAAGACACTTTCCACATTGTTGCATGCTGTGTTTGATAAAAATTTGAAACAATAGGAAACATGTTTACCTCATGTAAAGTTTGCATATAATAGAACAATACATTTTACTACATCTTACTCTCCATTTGAGGTTATGTATGGTTTTAATCCCTTAACTCCATTAGATATATTGCCTTTACTTACTAATGAGTTTATTAATCTTGATGGAACGAAAAAGGCAGAATTTGTTAGGGATTTACATACTCAGGTCCAGACTAACATTGAGAAGAAGAACGAACACTATGCTCGTCAAGCCAACAAGGGACGCATCAAAGCCGTGTTCCATCCGAGAGATTGGGTTTAGGTGCACTAGAGGAAGGAACGATTTGCTGAATAATGGAAGTCTAAATTGCATCCAAGGGGCATGGACCTTTCCAAGTAGTAGAGTGCATAAACGACAATTCGTACAAGATAGATTTGCTAAGCCACTATGGTATTGTAAGTGCTACATTTAATGTTTCTGATCTTACTCCTTATGATGTAGGTAATTCGAAGACGAATCTTTTCGAAGAAGGAGGGAATGATGAGGATCATCTAGCACTTAAGAAGACAAAACCGAAATCTCAAGATCCATTGCAAGAAATTGGAGGCCTAATGACTCGAGCTAGAGCAAAGAGGATGAATGATACCCTATGAGGATTAGTTATAGACCTACAAGCCAAGGAATCAAATTATGTGAAAGGAGAACTAACACCTATTAATGTGATTCACGTTTCCATGGAAGAATGCAAGGATTTGAAGTCCTATAATAAGAAATATTGTATGTTGAATTGAAAAGGAAAGAGAATTTGCGGTTTTGTTTGTTATGTTTTTAGTATTTGTTTTGGTTTGTAATTTAGAATAAATAGTCACTTATTTCAGTTCACAAGAGGATAAGGACTCAAGTTAGATTAGGAAACTTAGGTTTTATATTTTAGTGTTGCATGTACTCTATATAAAGCCATGTAAGGCGCCGACACAAAGGAGGATGGAATAGAAATTTATACTCTTTTTCATGAAAAAACGAAACCCTTTTTTGTTCTTTGCAAAAGAATTCTCCTTTAAGAATTCTTCAACCGAATTATTATAGGAAAACCCTTAGTTGATAACTTAGGTTTCAGCTAACAAATGTGATTGGGGTCTAGTTCTGTGCTACTTGTTTGAGACCATCTACGAGGAATTGATTTAGATAGCGTACGTCGGGTTCTAGGTTTAATATACCTAGGGTTCACGTATTACGTAGTCTTTTCTTCCTTTTTGTTTTTCCTCTCTTTTTTTGAGTTATAACCCTTTTGTTGCTATAGATGTAGATGTTGATGAAGAGCCTATATGTGGCCAGGGTGAGGAAAGAAGAAGAATTTTTCTAAAAGATCCTAGATTGTGCAAGGGGTAGTTTGTAGAGGCTAAAGCAAGCTAAAGAGTAGAGGCTAGAGGTGCAAAAGGTCAATGGAAAGTTGATGGAGTTAGAGGAAGACCTTTGCACCTTTAAGAGGGAGAAGGACTAGCTAAAGGCTGAAGAGGAATGTTAGTGAAAGAGGGAGGTTGAGCTTAAGAAGTAACTCGCCAGGATGGAGGCCTTCCTCCAAGCAATTAGGGAGGGAAAGGAGGACTACAACTTGGTCTGGTCCATTTGAGAGAAGGCAATGGAAGACTTCTATGGTAGTGGCACTTGGCTGGAGTACCATATTGACTTCCTAGTTGTAGGGATAAAGAAGGTTAAGGAATATGTACTTTGAAAGTACTTTAACTTAGACTTTTCAATCCTTGACTCATAACTCGAGGCTTTTGCCGAGGGGTGTGAAGATAACAAAATCGATTAGGAGAACCTTGAGGTAGAGGAGGGAGATGAAAAGGCATCTAACTCACTAGCAAGGCAGGACTCTTGAGCCTCATTTGAGAAAAAAAATGCCTCCCACTTGAGAAAAAATGTTGCCCTATAGGTGTTACGGTCCATGATAGCAGAGTGAATGAGGTAAGATTAACTTAAACTTAATGTGAAGTGAGTGCCATCAGTAGGGTAGTTTATTTTAAGGGTAAGGTTACTCTAAAGGTAGGTTTGGCCACCTTAAGCAAATTGGTTGGAATCTAATACTACTCTTTTGATGATGGCTATAGTAGGTCGAACCTAATTAGGAATGTTGGTCCCCTTCCTGATGAAGGATATACTCAAAGTAGTCTTAGGTAAAGAATAGGAAAAGAAAGTTAGCTAAAGATGGTTAAATGGGGAACTTTAGGAGAGGAGAACCTTCTGTGCTGTGATAAATGGTATCAAAGCTAACATTCTTGAGAGAAAGAGCAGCCACCGAGTGGAAGACATCGTTGTAGTTGTGTTATAAGTTAAGGCTTTTGTAACAAGAGATGCCCAAATCATTTTTTTTAAAGGAAAAGTACTCCAATAGCCCACCCTATCGGTGAGCAACTCAATAAGAGGCAATCTTATATGACATAGAGAGGGGTGAAACTAAGAGAGAGGAGTTGCGAGAGCCTATAATTCCTGACTAAGATGATCTTAAGGTGGAGTTTAGTAATGGATGTGGGTGGGCAATAATCATTTAGGGCAAGTACAGCAGTGGGCGACCCTATAGCAATCCATAAAGTGAAAGCCCTATCTATTGATCCTGGCACTGAATAGCTATGTGTCTAAAGCCCCTAGTGCCTACAATGCATTACATGAAAAGGGATACTTGCACGGCAAGCTCATACGATGCACTAAATAAGAGAGAATGTTTACATGGTGGAGAAGTTATGTTAATTATGTCTTACTTTGTCAGAAGATCATACCAACCCCTTATCTTAAGGGGTTGATAAATCACATTCTTTATAATAGGCAATTAGCTAGTCAAGGTAACAGGTAAGTAGCCAATCAAGATCTAACAATCTTTTTATAAATACCCATGTCAAACGTTATGCATTAGGTCCTGATTTCTACACTTTCATACTTTAACTAACTTATCACTTATTCTCTCAGTTGTGATTGACTTAAATATTAGAGTGGCTATACCAGAGCTATAGTTGTTAAAATCGTAATTCTATTCGTACGATTGTATAAGTTTAAGTTTTTATGAGGCTTTTTTGAGTTAAATCACGTATAAAATCATTTTAGCGTAAACTCATCGTAGATTTAGATAAATGATTTTACGAGTTTACGATTTTACATATTCTATACAATTTCATATGATTATATTTGATTGTACTTGATTCAAGTCTAATAGGTTATTAGAATTAAGAAAAAAAAACTAAGTTTCTACAATTTAAAACTAACTCATCAAATTATGAGTGAAATGATATTGTATTTGCTTTTTTAAATTTAAATTGATTTCATTACTAGTTTTACTATTAAAGACTTTTCATTGATGATGAATGGGTAGTTGAGGAAGAAGATTTAATTTATCAAATGATGATTGGTTGGGTATTATAACAAGTGAAAGGAGCGAGGAAAAAAATAAAGGTAATATTAAAAAGGAAATTGATGCACTTATAAATTTCGAGAGTTATAGTCTAAAAGAGTTGAAATTAAAATGTTTTAGTGATTCATAACACTGGTGTTATTGAGGATTAAATACAAATGAATACTTAAAAAAACTTCGAGTAGGAAAATATTTATATTATTGGTGGTAGTACCAATAACAACATTAGTAATAACGATAATTATAGAGTTGATTATAATTATAATTAGGTAACCTTGTGGTAGTTTTAATAATTTTGGGCAGTTGATGATTAATGTTTTGTTTTTAATTTAACTTTCTTATCATGATTATTCATGTTACAGTGTAATTTCTATCAACATTAATATGTATTTTTCAGTTTTATGTATTAGTATAATGATTTATAATTAACTATTTGCATTATAAATTATATTTTGATCAAAATTTATATTGAATTTAATTATTTATAGTATATATTTTAAGTTTTTCAGGATTTTTGTAAACAAATTTGTAGTTTTTAATTACTAATTTACACAAGTTGTAGAAACTTATGTTTCTATTATTCAATTCTACAGACTCTATAGCGATTTTAAGTAAAATCATGAGTTTCACAAAAAGAAAACTTTAGCACCCATTTTAGTTTTCGCTATTATTGTAGGTTAACAACTTAAGTCTACAAACTCAGCTAGATGAATATACACCATCAACATTATGAAATAAAAATAAATATATACATGTAAGATATGTTCTAAAATGCTAGTTGAATCGAGCCGAACTGCAAAATGCAGGTTCTTTTATATTTTAGTTTGGTTTAGAAATGGTCTATACAACTCATGATTCGGTTTGGAGATCAAAGTTAATTGAACTACTTGAATTTGAATTAAATCACTTCTTATTAAATAGTAAAAATCAAAAGATATTTTTTTTAGTTTTAAATTGTACTAACATTTCTATCTAGAGTTGGGAATGCAAGGCGAGCTAGATAGGCCAGCTTACCCAACCTGCAATTTTTTGCAAGTTGAGCTAAAAAAAATTTAGCTCGCATTAATTGCAAAGCTTTTTGGCCCACCTCGCATGCCCCCCCCCCCGAATTAATTTTTTTTTTTGACAAATAAGACTTAAGAGTGCTAGAGCCAGACTAGAGGAGTACAAGACAATAGACAAATGACAAGTAACACACTCCAAATTGTTTGGTTCAATTCTTCACTTTAGATAATACACAAACCTTCCTTGTCGTTGTCGTCTTTATCACTCTCACTTGCCAAACTCCGATCGCTCCCACTCACCAGACTTTGGTCTCCCTCCGTCGTTGTCGTCGCTCCCATTCGCTAGACTCTAGTCACTCTCACTCGCTGGACTCTAGTCTCCCTCTACCCTCCTACTTCGATGTGGGCTATACTCCGAGGTAACTACGGCTAGTTTAGGGTTTGGAGTAAACCATTTAGGGTTCAAGTTTCGAGTTTTGGATTTAGGGTTTGGGCTATGGTGGCCGGTTTGGTTTTTGGTTCTTTGATAAGGGAGATGGGAGTTGGGACAACAATGAATGGTGATCTTTAATTAAAGCACAAGTTGCATTGTGGTTACGTGGCAAGTTAGCCCGCGGGATGGTTTGGGTTAGCTTTTTTGACCCACATAAAGTGCAGGCCAACGTGTCGACCCTCATTTTTGGCCCTATTTCTATCTAATCTTATTTATTATTTCTTTTTTGTCAACTCTCATTCCATTCTCAATCTCCATAATCTACTCTATTTTCTTCACCTTCATCTCTCATCTCTTAAGCAAATTAGTGTAGTATCACTATCACCTAAAACATAACATCACTATGATATAATATTATATGGCCCACATTCTTATGTTCTTAATTTGAATATTAATATTTGGTTAAAAGCTCTTGTAACTATTAGTATTATTAACTAAAATAAAATATTTTAAAGCGGTTCAAACTAAAATCGAATTGTATTTTAGAATCTCGAATTATTAAAAGCGACTTTGTTTATTAATGTTAGAACTGAATCATTTTAAATGTAGTTCCATTTGGTTTAGTCCCTAAATAAAACTAAACTAAATAATGAATATCTCTAAATATAGAACAAATACAATAAGATAAAGATAAAAAACGGACAATATAAACAAACCCAAAGGAAAATCAAACCGCATGACGATGGAGCTTGTGGTGCGGGTTACAGGTCGGTTTCCGTGCAGGTCTACAATTGGCATTCCAATTTATAAATAGCGCAGCAAACCGCCAGGACTCTCCCGAAATTGTAAACCAGGTCAAAACCCTAGAATTCTAAAAAAGAGGCATAGCAGCGTCTTTTTTAACAGGTATTTTTCTCTCTCTTCTTCTTCATCGTCATATCTCTCTCGTCTTTTCTCTCCAGGTATTAAAATCCAGATCTACCGTTTTGCAATTCCTTCTCTTACTGGTTGGTACTTTTTTCAAGTTTCGATCTTGTTTTGCCCCATGACCCTATTCTCGCAGATCTCACTTTTCACGTGTTACGGATTTGGTTGTGAAATACCTAGTTCTCTTGAAATTCCTGCTTATATTCATTCAAAGGGTAGTTTTTTTCGTCGATTCATGAAAGGGGTTTTCTTCTTTTAATGATTGATATGTGCTAATTTGAAGAAAAGAAATTTAGGGTTAGACACTTATTAGATATGGCTGTTTTGTAAGTTTGTGAACATTGATATCATTAGATTTTTTAATAATGCCCTTTCATTATGTTAAATTTGGTATTTTCAGTCCTTCAAGTATTAATTCTTGTCGTGTCAGTGGCTTAATGTAGAATATACTTATAGTTGCATATTGTAATTGAGTCTCCTTAAAGTACTGTTGAAATTATGCGGTTTTGTGGTGTAGTTTACTGTGTTTTAATTGCTTATGCAACACTTTAGCCTAATGTTAGTTACTCCTGTCTGTTGAATAGTGACTGAGACGTTGAATAAATGCATTGAATATTATAGTCGAGTCTCTCTAAATTCAATTGGGAACTCCCCTGATGCACTTTTACTGTAATTTAATCACTCATCTGGCAATTCATCCTAGTGTCAGTTACCACTTTATGCTAATTTGTGTAATAAGCAATTGAAAAAGTAGTAAGAATGCTTCACCCAATCGTGCTGGATTATTTTGCATTTCGGGTTTGGAGAAAGTATAATTGTTAACTAGACTTACCAAAAAAAAATTGTTAACTAGAGGTTTGGGACATAAGTAGGGTTTGTTGCATTTTAAGTTATATATTTATTAGTACTAAATGTTTTGTTTTGGTGAATTGATGTAAAAGCATAGCCACATGAGATGTTGTTTGTTGCTACTTTCTTTATGTAAAATCTGGCTCATATGAATTGGTTGCAACTTGGAAACAGATTTGAGTTCTTTTGACAATGGCTGGTCAAAGAAATAGCTATGGGAAGCGGAGTTATTCACATCCTGATCAATCTGAGAACAGTGGAAACAAGAGGAGAAACTCGGGTGATGACAGAGAGCAGTTTGTGATACATTCTGATGATACAGTGTATCGCTATTTATGTCCTGGTAGAAAGATAGGCAGCATCATTGGGAGGGGAGGCGAGATTGTAAAGCAACTGCGAGTGGAAACTAAAGCCAAGATTAGAATTGGTGAGTCTGTCACAGGAGGTGAAGAGCGTGTTGTTACAATTTACAGCACTAGTGATGAGACTAATCACTTTGAAGATAGTGGTGATTATGTTTGTCCAGCTCAAGATGCTCTGTTCAAGATTCATGAGAGAGTTGTTGCAGAAGATTTGCGTGATATGGATGATGATTCTGAGACTCAGCAAGTTACTGCTCGGCTTCTAGTACCTTCTGATCAGATTGGATGCATTATTGGTAAGGGTGGACAAATAGTTCAGAATATACGTAGTGACACTGGTGCCCAGATTCGTATCCTGAAGGATGATCATTTACCACCATGTGCTTTGAACTCCGATGAGCTTGTACAGGTAGCTCTGCATTTATTTTTACCCCCTTTTGCTATCATTGTGGCTCTTCTATGTATATATATGAAATCATGTAGTGTCCTTATTCTTTGGTTCTATTGTCAAAGTTTTGTTTGTACATATCTTCCTCATTCAATGAAATTTTTGCTTACTTAACCTCTACCACAACACCACACCCTCCCACCCCAACCCAAAAAAAAAAAAAAAAAAAAGTCAAAGTTTCAACTGGAGATCAAATAATGCTACTTTTTATCTCAAAGCTTAAATTAGATGTGGACTTTGTTATTCTTAAAATGTTGACAAAAGATGTCTTGTGCTTCTTAGCAGCAAATTTTGCTCCATTCATAAACACAGGTTGATTGTTGATATGAAGGTGGACACAGAGTCTGGTCTTGGTATCTGTTTTGAGATGGGACTTCCTTGTCTATAGAGACTTATTATCCCTTCCTTGTTTGGTAGCAGTTTATGTCACTTGCAAGCATTGCACTGCAAATCAATGTTTTCTTAATTATCTTCCCTAGATAATTCAGTGGTCTGATTTAAGGTTATCTGGTTTTCAGGTGTCTGGGGAACCTGCAGTGGTAAAAAAGGCTCTTTATCAAGTAGCATCTCGTCTGCATGATAATCCTTCACGAACACAGCATCTGCTTGCTTCTTCTGTGCCTAACATGTATGGCTCTGGTGGTTCACTAATGGCATCAGCTGCTGGTGCTCCAATTGTGGGTGTCACATCATTGATAAGTCCTTATGGAGGATACAAGGGTGACACTGGTGATTGGTCACGCTCATTATATTCAGCTCCTAGGGATGAAGTATCATCCAAAGAATTCTCTCTCCGTCTGGTTTGTCCTACTGCAAATATTGGTGGTGTGATTGGCAAAGGTGGCAGCATAATTAATCAGATCAGGCAGGAATCTGGGGCTGCCATTAAAGTTGATAGTTCAGTGACTGAAGGAGATGACTGCTTGATTACTGTCTCAGCCAAAGAGGTACAGCTTTCCAATGTGCTTTTTTCCCCCTGATTCTTCACATTTTACTGCAATTATTGTGAGCACTTCATACTGAGCATGAGCATTTCAGGTTTTTGAGGATGCGTTTTCTCCTACAATTGATGCTGCAGTCCGCCTGCTTCCAAGATGCAGTGAGAAAGTGGAAAGAGACTCAGGACTTGTCTCATTTACAGCTCGCTTGCTTGTGCCAGCCTCAAGGATTGGTTGCCTTATTGGTAAAGGGGGAGTTATTATAACTGAGATGAGGAGACTTACAAAAGCTAATATTCGCATTCTTGGAAAGGATAACCTTCCTAAAATTGCTGCTGATGATGAGGAGATGGTCCAAGTAAGAAATTTGATTTTAATTCTTAGTACTTATGCAGGTGTTGATATTTAGAGTTTTGATTACCTAAAAAAGATGCTTGTAGTCTTAAGTTGCATTTAGACTTGTTGATTATTGCATCTCAAGGTACTTGTATTTACATTGGAATCATGATGGTCAGATTTCTGGAGATCTTGAGACTGCTAAGGATGCTCTTGTACAAGTAACCACCCGCTTGAGAGCAAACCTCTTTGACAGAGAAGGTGCACTGTCAACTCTGGTGCCAGTACTTCCATATCTTCCTGTTCCTGCTGATGGGCCTGATACCCTTAGTTATGAGGGCAGAGATGCCAAAAGACATTCACGAGGTCATTCTTATTCTAATGCCTATGGTGGGCCAAGTGACTTGGGTGCTGTGGACACTTATGGCAGCTACGGAAGTTCCCAGGTACTTGACCTTACATGAATGAAAAGCACATAAATCATAGAAGGGTTTGGCTGTTTTTATTGTAGATAGCGTAATTTAATTTATTGGACATGCTGTGCCTATGTCTCTGTCGTTTATCTGATCTGTTGTGATTTATACTAATGGTGCTCTGATTTTTCCTTCAGATTGGTGGTAGTGGCAGTGTATATGGTGTATATGGCAGCTATTCTTCTGCACGGACCACTAGTTTGGGGTATGGCTTTTTTCTTTCTGCACCCTCTTGACTTAGTTTTGCTTTTGGTATTGCATTTCTACAGGTTTTTTCTGTGGTTTTGTAGTTCTTCCTCCGAACCCCTACCCCCTTCTTCTCTCTCTTCCAACCCCCCCTCTTTCTCTCTCTCTCTCTCTCTCTCTCTCTCTACACAAACCCAAAAAAAAAATAAAATTTTGGCGATTGTCTACTTAGGACTTGTTTTGTGTCTTTTTAATGAGATTTCTTGGCATTTGTTACATACCTTCATCCTGATATTAAGCTTCCACTTCCAGGCTGTCCGGCCACAACCCTGTTTCCCGCCGGAAAAGTTATGGTTACTAGAATTTGATGATGTGGAATCTGCAGGTAGTTTACTCCCTCCATTAAATTAAAGTGGCACTTTCCATTGAAATAGGTGTCTCATGTATATCTGACAGTTTGCCATCCTAACCTTAACAATGCCCCTTTATATAGAGTTCTAATGCTCTTACTGCACACTTCCCATCAAAACAGCTGAGATTTGTGAAGCCTGAAGCCAGCCTACTGCCTTAACCTGAAGACCCGATCAACCAGGATATGACAAACTGATGGCCTACCTTGATGCTTTATTTATCAGGACCAACATTATATGGAGATCATATTAGCTAGTGAAATATTCCATGCCCGTGATACCAAATTGACCAAGCTCTATTTGTGCTCCCAACAACCAATATAACCGGCATGCCTTGGTTGCTGTTGATTTTCTCATTCTCATATATTTAGAACTAAGGCCTTGTTTTCCTGCCCTCATGTTGTAATGGAGAGTTGACTCTTATGGTGGATTAGTTAGAAATTTTCTGTAGTTTGAAATTTTCTGTTGTTTCAGTTTATGTGGAAGTGGACCTTGATCTATTTCAATGAATCTTAGTGTGATGCCCTTTTCTTATGTATAGGTGAATTTAGAATATTGGTGCTACCCACCTTGTGTGTTAAGGACTTGGTGATTGTGTTTGGATCGAGATTACTAGGTACTTAAAATAGCATGCCTTCTGCTGATCCTTTTGCTCAATTCTTCCTCCACCACATCCCCTGTATGGAAACCTTAGTTATTGGCTTGAGCCTTATTGATTGCCTATTTAAATAAGGTGACAGATCTGAGTATCATATTGGGGAGACTCGACTCTAATGTCATTTTCCTCAATATTCATTATTGAATGACATGGTTCCATCCATATCTGCCTTATATTTGGTTAACTGTAGAATATATATTTATGTGGTCCCAAATGTTGCATACAATGTTGTGTGGACTAGAGATGAGATTATGCTCATGGGATAACATCACAATCCATGCTTGGGACTTGTTTCTACAGGCTTAAGTAAACAGAAAGGCATTGCACTGCACTTGCATGATGTTGGTGATCATATTTTGCCAGTTCTTGGAATGAGCAAGATGGAAAATGTGGAACATACTGAATTATCCATATATATATATATATTAAAATAAAAGAAACATTAAACCTAGTTTATTCAGTAGGGCTTGAAAACCAGTTTTGGTTGTAATACAGATACGGGTGAACTCTTTCTTGTGAGGCATTATGAAGTGTAATCCATGGTGAACTAGTGTGCATGCATGCATATAGGTATGTATTCTGTGCCTGTTTCTTGTGTGTTTTTTTTTTGCTGTATCTCTTTTGTTCTCCCCCTTCCCCCAAGTCAGTGCAGATTTATGGTTGAAATCCTGTTATCGTGAAGCCAATGTTCACCAGGAAGGACTTGTATATACTATAGCTCATCTACCTAGTGGCTTTGCTTGGGACTCAAATACGCTCAATTATGTTAAATGGGGGGTAGGTTGATAAAATAATGTATGCTAAGTTACGTTTGTTTTTAGATGAGGGTGGTTCTAATTGCATCCATTTCTTTGGAATCATGTTATTCTTTTTGCAGGTGAATAAAATCCCTGAGGTGCAAGGTAGTAATGTCAATCAAATCATTCGAGGTCCAAGGTAGTAATCTATTGTGACGAAGAGTTCACTTTTCTTCATTTGTTCCTTTTTGTGCTCTCCTTGATGGACATTGAGCTAGGGATGGTGGGTGGGTCCTGGTAGCTCTCTACCTGTGCCCTGCCCCACTGTGGGTAAGCAAGTTGTGTCATGCGTTGCTTGTTTCAGGGATCAGCTTTCTTTAATATTGTGCTCTTTGGATGCTCATCTCCTCTTTATAGAACGCTTTATGTGGAGTAATGACTTGAAAATGTGTCTACTTCCGTAAGCTGTGGATAAGAAAACGGATAGGAGCTTGCATGTGGCTTTCATCCGCTGGAAATTGATGACACTGATAGGATAAACCTGATGGATGATATTAACATCATTCAGGTCTTGTTAAGTTGAGCTCGATGGCGGGTAGTGAACGTGTTATATGATCAGATATATATATATATATAAGACAAGTACTTGTGATTTGAATATGTTCAGATTGTAATGTGAATTATATTCAAAATTGCCGAAGTACTCGTGTACGACTGCTGAACGACGATTGGTGGAACTACTTAATTGATTTAAGTTAAAGAAGATAACTAGGCTAGCCGTCTTACGCTTTGGGGAGTAGAAATTGGAAATTTTAGAAGTTGAAGGCGATGGTTCTGATTCTGTGTCCTCTCACTGTCAATAGAATGGGAAATGTACTGGTGTGTTTCACGATGATTTGAAGATGGGTCCCGGCTCGAGTATCGTGATTTAATTGATGAAGAGCTCAAGCCCAAGGGGTTGAAGAACTGATGGCGAGCTTTCTAATTTTCCGGTAGTTCTTACGGAACATCAGCTAGCAGCTAACCGATACCAAAAGTCTGAAAATGAAGGTGCTTTAGTTTTCAACGGAGTTCGTTGGCTATCATTTGCTTATATTGCTGCAAGGTTTTGTGTATCCTCACTCTGGCATTTGCATTCCCCCATGGCTAAAGTTCGGTCGGGTCCACGAGCTAGCTTACTTATATATTATGATGAAGTTTGAACTTTAATTTGATTAATTGCTTTAGTAACTTGAAATCAACTCGACAGGACTGTTCAAAGGTCAAATTGGAATAAATATTCAATTGAACTTAAGTGAAAATATTAAAAAATATATATATATTCTATTTATTATAAAAGGAAAATTTAATTGGTATTTTTGTAAAATTGAGTATGGTAAATGGTGGAGAAGCTTAACTTTATAAGGGTTTATTATATATCTTTTTTTTTAATATTTTATTTTTAATAAATACATTGTTTCAATGGATGCTAATATGATACCAAAAATAAATAAATAAATAATGAAACAAATGGAGGGATGGCCTGAGGATAACTTTGCTAATAAACTATACTTTAAAACAATCATTACCACGTATATGATGTTATTTCTAAAATTATTTCTAATAATTTTTTTTGAAGTAATAAGGTTTCTCATTATATTGTCAGCCTTGCTTTTTAATATGAATCATGCATTTTTCCTTAACTTTTGCCTATATTAGGTCATTAATTTTTGCTTACGTTAGGTCATTTCTATTTAATATAAACTATTTGGTAACAATAGAGAAAAAAGGTTTTTTTTTTCTTTAAAATTCTCCTTTATTAAAATTGGAGCCACCATTTACCATAGGTTGAAAATAGTGTTATTAGGATTAATTAGGAGAATTAATCTTAACAATGTAACATCGGTTTTTCAAACAAACAAAAAATTGTGGATTTGGGGATTTTGAAATTTAAAGCAAAAAATTTTTACCAGTTAAATTTTCATCAGAGGTTTATTTATTTCCTAAAAATATATATTAATAATAAAATTATTTATTCACAATTAAAAGAAGATTTTTTTTAGATAAATGTTATATTTGATATTTAAATTTTATCTATTTTTATAATTAATTATTTAAAGTTTTATGGTGTAAATTTACATCCTATAAATTTTTTGAGGTCATTTAATATTTGGATTAACTTTATTTTTTTGGTTAAGATTGTTCTAAAATGGATGCCTATGTACCCTTGACAAGATTAAGCAAATTGTAATTTGTTTTCTTTCAAAAGCTTTCTATCTTCGTTCTTATTTTTTTTATTATTTTCTTGTAAAATTAATTGTTTTTTTACTTTTCTTTCAAATTTAATTTTTAGTGGAAAAGATATTATTGCTCATGATAGATATATATATATATTTTTTCATGTGTCCAAAAATCAGGAGGATATATATATATATATAAGAAAACGGAGAGAAACTGAGTTTTATTACCGCATTTTTGGTCGTGGGAGGGAAAGAACTCAGAAAGAGACTGGGGAAGGGTGGGAGAAAGAGAATCATACACCCATCTGCCGTAAAATCGAGGGAAAATAAATCAATTAGAATCAGGTTTTTTCATGCAGAAATTAAAATTATAAGAGAAATAAATAAATTATAGGAATTTTTAGACACTTAATCATCATATTTGAATCTATTATTATTATTATGATTATTACTGTTACTGAATTCGGCGGATTGCAGGCTGCATTCACTTGTAGAAAATGTTCACATGTTAAATTTGAAGGTGATGATGTCAGTAATCATAAGACGCTGAAGAATACATATTGAGTTGATATTGAGAAAGTTGATGTGGGTGTTAATCGTGTTATTCCTCTTCCCTTAAAAGGACAATGGAAGTGGTGCAATTTGAGGAAGTTGAAGCTACAGCCCCTCTTAAGGTTCTAATATCAGACCAATTGTTATAAAGCAAAGTGCTGAGGAAGATAAGGCTATGGCCCTTAATATTGCAGTAAATTCTGAGTCCACTGAGGATAGCTATCTTGAAAAGGAAACTATTGAGTTATTTGGGATTACTTCAGACAATAATACTGTGAGAGATGAGGATGAGGAAGAAGATGATGGAAATCTTTAGCTGTCTCCTCACTATATTATTACTTTACAAAAAATTTAGAAGGGATAGAAAAGGTGTGCAAAAAGTATCAAGTAGAATCAAAAGCAGTGCAAATAAAAAAAATGTCAATGTCGAAATGAGTTAAGTGTTCTTCTGTCCACCTTACTAAGTATTAATCGCATACTCTGCTGTATTTTTGTGTCTTAACTAACTGTAGTATTGCCTTCTATCTTTAGAATTGTGCTTTATTTTAATGAGGTAAGCTTTATAATCCCCTCAATCTTATACATACATACATACGTATATTATATATATATTTTTTGATTTCGTAATAAAGGTTTCTTTATTGCTTAAAAAAAACAAAAGCGTTTTAGGGAAAAAAATTTTTCAGGGATCATAAGAGGGAGTGCTGGGACCTTAGCAGATTGGGTGAGCACACCTAAGAAATGTTGAAAAAAAAAAAGGCTATTAAGAAAGTTTTTGCAACTAATTCTGAAATGAATGATAGAATGGCGTGTCCATATAAATAGGAGACGGAGAGTACTATCAGTATCGGCTAGGTTGGGCAACAGTACAATACATCCTCCTTTGTTGGAAAAAAGGAGGGTGATGTGGTGCAAACATGAAACACAGCCTCTTCTTCCTTTCTGTGTGGACAGGATAGTTAAAACTGTGAAAAGCGATATTTGACCCCAATTAATGTTGTGCCTTTGCCTAGGAATAAAACACTTTTTGCTCAACTTTTGATTGCTTAGCTTGGAATGGAAATTTGTTCAAAAGAAAAGTTTAAGACAAAGTACCCTTTTGGTGCATTTTTGGAATCAAAATTAGAACTATTGAGCTAGAGATGCCATCCTGTTTTTTGTAATTAGACTTTCGTCCTTGTTTGGTATTTGGAAAATCAATTCAATTACAGTTGTTTACAGAGGACGGAGGATTGATTTCTTTCTGTAGTTCAAATATTGTTGTTCAGAGGACAGTGATGGGAAGAATATTGCTTTAAAAAGTGGCCATCAATCACCTTTGTAGTGTATTTTGGTAATAATTAAGAGAGAAATAGCAGTGTGGTTTAACGCTAAAGCTTCAAGTCCCAATCCATACTCTACATCTACCAGCCCACACAAAATTCAATCGGCTACAATGCAGAGGTTCCTAAATTTCCAGAAATAATAATGATGCAGTTTTAGTTTTTTTGCAGGTACAAGAATCGAGTTCAGGCAACAGCACAATGTTCCAGCATATAGCTCACTCCAGCAGATGGAACTATTAAACTGAATAGTGGTGCTGTTGTTGATTGATCATAATAGTCCAGTCCAAGTCCATGTCCTGTCGTTCAAGTATATATAGGCTTCCTTGCCATTGCCAGAGACCAATAGACCATCAGCGAAGCCAGTCCAGAGCTTTGGATGGAGGTAGAACTTCAACTTAGAAGCACTAGCTATATGGTTGAAGAAGCCGTTGGTGTGTTAACAGGAACAGGATGCCAATGCGTGAACAAACATAATGGTCTCGAGATTTGACTCCTCAGAAGCTATATATATACAAACATAGTGTTCTCAAGATTTGACTCCTCAGAAGCTATATATATATATATACTTTTCAAAATCCAACAAATATGTTATTTGGATGATTCAATCACTTATGTCTCTTATTTACAAGCTTAATTTTTTCCATTTTCATTATGTTTTCTTTTCTTTTAACTAATTGTAAAGTTAATGTATGCATTGATTGAGCTGTATCTTAAGACAAAAAGGGGACGAGTAGCTTTTTAAGGTGTTACAACCTTCTTTCTTTTTTTTTTTTTTTTAAGTAGATCACTTGAAGGCTTGACCTTGGATTGATTTTATGCTTCTTTTATCATGCCGCTAATTTACCATGCCATTGACAGTTCGCTATATACTTTACTTAAGTAGAATATGTAAGATTACGATTATTAAATGAGTTTTTAAATCAGTTTTAAGACTTAAAATCGTTAATTAAATTTGAAAAATAAATAACAGTTTGCTAGTTTTGAAAAACATTTTGGAGGTTTGTCAAGTTTGAAAAATATAGTGAAAAACATGAAATAGAAATTTAAGTCCTAAGGCCTAAGAGCCTAACAGGTAACTTCTATAAAGTACAAATACAATATCAATATCAAAATGGAATTAACTAAGTCTATATCAAAATGAGAAAGTATATATATATATATGTATGTATATAGTTCTCGTAATTTAACTCTACGAACTCATCCTCATACTCCTCTTTGAAGCTATAATCTAATAAATCATACAATGGATTAGAAACATCCTCACTTAAAAAAGAAAAAGATAAATAAGCTACAAGAGCCCAATACACAGTAATGCAAGTACATATACACATGTCAAACAAGCTTATATACTAATGCATAAAATATTTAATCAAATCATTTATTTATCTTATTTAAACATCCAGTATGGGAGTGCTAATGACTCCGAGCATCACAACAGGGGACATGGGGTCTGATTCTACTACAGCAAACATCAAAGGTTGACGGGAGTATCCGAACTCTATGTAGCTGAAAATCGAGTACCTAAGTAGCTTTACCCAAGTGATTTCATAATTATGCGAACTCACAGATCATAGTTTAGCTATATTTTATCACCCACTGAGTCTCATGACCTCAAAAGACTCCCGATACATCTTCTTTTCGCTTATAGTCCTCGTTATCTAGCACAATCTTACTTATCAGTTACCCACCAAGATACCCTTAGTGGCTTAAGTGCTTAACTACCGTGTCATTTTGTGGTATATGGCCACAGTCATAATATTAATCCAAGGTTTGTCACTTGCTAGTTGAAGTAACAAAGCATTAACAACAAACAGATACTTAATCAAGTTTTATGTTCAATCTAGTTTAATTTCTAACCTAACAAGCAACATGCATGTTACAGTGTACTTGAAAAAGTTGACGATTCTTAAATTGCAATCCAAGTTCTATTTGAGTTGATTGAATTGGTTTTATGCAATAAAAGAGAAAACTTAAGTCAATTGATTATTTTAAATGATTGAATTCTATTTTAAGATTGAGTTAGACTACTTAAGGCTCATACATATCATGAGCCCAATTAGGGTTGCTTAAACTCGATTAGCTTTTAACTAATTGTGGTTCAAACCATTCAGGGTTTATTTATTTAAACCTAATAAGTTATTTAAATTTTAAGTTTAGCTTTGTTTAAGTCCCAATTAGGGTATTTTGGCCCTTTAGAAATAGTAAGCCCAATTATGTTTGGAATTCGGCCCACTAGTCCTAAATAATTTAGTTAAGTTTAGTTATAATTATTGATTTCATTTTAAATTCAATTAGATGCCTCCATCTATTTTAATTTACTGAAGCCCATTATATTTAATTAATCCTATTTGTTATATTTTAGGTCCAATTGTTTATTAGGTTTAATTTTAATTTCATTTTAGTCCTTATTAAATTTAAGGCCTTGAAGAGTTGAAAGCTCATGTAGGTTTGATTTATTTGTTAGGGCTCATTTAGGATATAAACCTTAAAGATTAATAGATTCAAGTATGTTTTAGGTCTTGAGCCCATTTAGGTTTTATTGTAATCATGTAAACCCATTTTATTTTTTTAGCCTTAATTCTAGTTTATTTTAAGTATTTAATTTGATTTTGGCTTTAAAATGGTTTGAAACCTAATGTGAGTTATTTATCATGATATGACCCATTTAGGATATGAGTCTTAAAAGAAATGAGCCCAATTATGTTTTGGATTTTGAATCTTGAGCTCATAATTTATTTGAGTTTACATTATTAGGTTAATTCTTATTTTGATCTAGTTAGGATAGTCAAGTTAATTAACCCTAATTAATTAAATTATATTTAACTATATGTGTCACCTAAGGGGAGGGTAAGAAAGTGATTATTGGGCTTATTTGGTTTGGTTGACTTGGGGTTAGGCTGATTTTGACTTGATTTAATTAAACCAATTATTAATTTATTTTTAATTTGTCATAATTAAATATCTTAATTTTAAAGGGCTATGATTTACTTAATTTAAGTGATACAAAGCCATTTGAATCCTTATCACTTTCACTACCCATTTTAATATAAAAACTTATTTTTATTTGTTTTAGAGTTCTTGAACTACAAGTTTCAACAAAGTTCCAAATTTTTAACTTTATTAGGCTATATCTTATCTAATTTAATATTAAAACACTCTAAACCAAAGCCAACTTGTTCATATTCCTTTTTAAAGTCCAAAGCATCATTTATTTTTCATTTTTAAGCCTAAAACATCACCAAAACAAAGTATACAAAACAGAACATGCCCTCAAATATTTTTAATCATTCTACAAGTCCAATTTCAACATATCATTACTTCTAAATATCATTTTATATCTAATCCAACTTCTATTCATAATTAAATCATAATTCCATTGAGAATTAGCACATGGTATCATATTTTTCCAAGAATTAAACATGGTATTAAATCATGCAAGAAAATTAAAATCTCAAGTACGTCAAATCCTCCAATTCGAACTAATTCATCCTTAAGCTTTGCCAAACTCAATATTTATTTTGTAACTTAATTTTTTCATCAAATTTAATACTTTCAGAATATCATAACATGTTAGAAATTCAAAATTTAGCAATCAATTCAACTTGCACATCTACTAAGTCAAGCATTTTCTAACTTCTAACATGCTAACTACACTAAATTAACCATTTAAATCATTCCAAAATTCTCATGTTTATACTCTAATCATTAATTTATTATCACCAATATCTAAGTTAGATTTAATAAGGAAATTAAATCTTAATTCATCAACCATAGTGGTGGTAGCTACAATAAATTAGCATATCTTCCATTAACATGCATTAAACTTGATATTCCAACACCCAATATTACAGTTAACTTGTCACAACATAGATTTACAACCTAAACACCAAATTACACCAAAAATGACTCAAATTAAACATATCAATCCAAAATTTTCTAGAATTAATCATAATAGTATCACAAGCATTAATAACCACAAATCTTAAGATCAATCATTCAATCTTTTTCACTACAATTCATTTCCTAATTTTGTCATACTTCATATTCATCATGTCACTTCAATTTTAGCTAAAATTTCCATTTCAAATATATATGAACATGTTGGAAATTTATGAGTTATCAACTAAATCAACTAATTTATTCATTAACTCATCAATATCATCATGTTTAACTTCTATCTTGTCATATACATTTAATTCATCATCCAACCACTCCTAAATCCATATACCCATGCGTCAATCATTAAATTACCATCATTCATTTTCTAAATTAGATTTCACAAGAAAATCAAATCTCATTTTCTTCATCATAGTGGTGGCAATAAGACCCATACACATTCTACATATTATCATGTATCAAATTTCATTTCTATTGCCAAATCCAATACCCAACATCACTTTTATCATATTAGAACAAGGATTAATATATAGAATTATCAAATGACACTTAGAAATTATCGATATAGGTGGTGTTTCAACATGGGTTTTGTGAGAATCTCATCAAAATCTAAGAAATCATCATGCTTAATTACTTCTAAATATTCTAAATTATCAAATCGACCATTGTATTGAACTACCTTGTTGGAGATTCAACTTAATCTTCAAGTCCTTCAATTGCTATTCACAATAAGCCCCAAAGATGGTATTTTTCTTTATTTCGATTGATTTCCCTTGCATAGAACCACAAATCTACACTTAGATTCATGTTTGACAAGCTAAAACTAACTTAAATCAAACTAAACATCACTTATCTTAATTGTCTCCTTATGGTAGCCTCTTAACTAAGATTCTCACTTGATTTTTCACCTAAATCTCATAAGAAAACAAATAGATTAGTATAGAGCTTAATGGGTATTAAAAGGGTTTAAGGTATAAATGAAGCTTAATGGTTTTTTTTTTTTTTTGAAAGCATTTACCTTAAAGATTTTTTAGATAATGAAGATGGGTTTTATAGTATGGTTTAATGAGAATTTAAGAGTAAGGACAATTGGGATCATAAGAGTTAATGGGCTGTAGCATAATATGACATGTGTCCCCTTACTTAGCCTACTTTAGTATTATATTTCTCTTACTTTTTCCTACTTACTCAGCTGCAAAATAATGTTTTCGTTTCCCTAAAATGCCCTTGGAAATTAAATTAATTAGCTACTCATCTAAAAAATAAGGTTAGGGTTATTTTAGTCATTTTACCCATTTGACTTCTAAATTTAAAATTTTCTTCTTCAATTGTCTCCAAATATTTTATAATTAATTTTATTTACCTAATTAAGGTCTCGGAGTTATATTTAAGGTCTCTAAACAAATTTCAAGTCCAATTTTGATAAAATTTTCTTTAAGAGCAAAAATAGTCATTTTTTGTTATTATCTCCAAACTTCAAAAGAACAGTCCCAATAATTTAAAATGGTTTTAAATGACCTTAATTTAAGTTGTTTAGTGATTTTAGCTAACTTTAAAGAATCTAATTTGGGTTTAGGAGCAAAATGGTCAGTTTGCAAAATTGATCTTCAAACTTAAGTTATTTTCTTTTCTAATTGACTCCAAATAATTCCTTCATGATTTTTATTTACTTAATTATGGTCTTGAAATTTTTATTTAGGATCACTAGATTATTTCAAAGTTATTTTCAATAAAACCGAATTCATGGGTGAAAGGTTATTTTTTAAAAAATGATTTTAAATTTTGTAAATTCTTTCTTAATTAACTTCAAAATTTCCTTTTTAATTTTATTAATCTTATTTAGAAATTTGAGGTTTTTCATGAATGAAGTATTCACTTTGGTCATAAAAAAAAGAAAAGAAAAAGGTTTTCATACTTACGGTGTTATAGTACATTTTGAAATATTGCGCTAGCTGGAATGCATATATCTAAAGGAAATCGCAGTAAAGCAAATATTTATTTTGTGCAAAATATTAACATTTCATGGAGGTTTCATTAATTGTTTACAGTAGGATCCAATTGGAAAAGTCTGGGAACTATTTCAATCATATATTATTTTATTTTTTTCGAGGAACCCATAAGAAACAATATTGCGACGTTTTAAAATTTGAATGATAAGTGGGAAATGTTCGTTATATTTGAAAGTCGATGTAGAGGGTGGACGAATTTGCTAATCGTGGGAACACACGAGTGTTGTGTTAAGTTTTTACGTGTGAACCAAAAAAAGAAGAAGTAGCTAAAATCATGCAGAGAGTTTAAACTTGAAAATTTCCTCGTAGAAGTACGTGTTTAGTTACCAAATAAATAAGAAGTGATGTTAATTTTACAGCTCTGGCAGCAGCAGCAGTGGGGTTAAATCTACTGCATCCACATTTACATCGACCCACGTTACTAAATACTAATTATTATTTTCCCACCTAACTTCAAAAAACATAACCCCACTCCATCTATTTAATCATATATATATATATAATAGGCAAATGCATTCCCTCATTGTTTATTATTATAGTATTACACTAGTCATTGACAAGTCAATCTTTATTTACTATTCGACCATTTCATTGATCATTTTTTATTTTCCTAATGCAGTAGCATCGATCATCCTTTGGTGTAGGATAAATGAAAAAGCATAAAAGTCTCGTACAAGAATGTTTTGCTCATGGTAATAGACTTTCACATTGCCAATACCCATAATATACGATTACGTATACACATTCTTAAAGGAAGGAAAAAGAAAAAAAATACCGAAGAAATAATGATAAATATCATATTTAATATTTAAAGTTTAAATAATTTAACAATTAATGATTTAAACCTTTTTATGTATTAAATTTAATATCCAGTTGAACCTTTCATTTTACTACTAAAATGAATCTCATTACCTTCAGTGAGACACGTTGGCCTAGACCCAATGGACGTCTAACATGTGTCCTCTCACACTTATTTAACAACTGAAAATTCTCACGTTTGGAAAGGGGAAATGGACTAGAAGAGGAGATTTTGGAAAATGAATGAAAAGAGGAAAGGATGAATATGGGAGGTACAACTTTCCACACAAAAGTATTCCCTCCATATTAAGAGGGAACTAAAATGCAGTTAAAAAAAAGATTACCACTTTATCTTTGGGACAGAAACACGCATTTAAAATATAAAAACTTTAATGTTATTTCACAAAAATATAGAACTATATTGTTAACTTTGCTTTCATTTTTTCAAATAAGGAAATTTGTATTTATTTTCCTTGGTTTTTTTGTATGATTTTTTTCCTCCTAATTCCTTCCCTCTTTCCAAAAATAGTGTAAGGTTTACATACCGATTTTCTCTTAAAAAATGAAAATGAAAAAACAAAAAAGAAAATGTCTTCCTTAGTGATCTTATTTAAAGTAAAATTATAAAAATAAAGCATAATCATAACAATATAATTAAATTGAATTGAATAAAAAATGAAAAAGCAAAGAAATTGGTATCCATGAAGTGGTTACCACTATGGTGCTCCAAACCATCCTAAGGGGTGGCCGGCGTGGCAATCGTGGGTTGAGTCATGACTCTTATTACACATGAATTGTGCAATATATTACTTCTAATGATGGATGGTCTAGAAAAAGGGCGCAAGAAAAAGAAGGGAGTACGAGTACAATTTCTAACTATATTTTTTCCTAGGGTGGACTCTTAGAGATATCCCTTGAAACAAAATTATGAAGTAAAATAACTTACTCTAAGTCTAAGTTAAGAAATAAAATTTGTGAAAAAATGCAACACAGCTGTTGAAGGTCAGAATTTGCATTCATTGTTTCGAATTAATAATTTGAGTCAGAGACGTTTATTGTGGTCAGAATGAAGATGATAGGAATTCATCTTTTCTTTAAATAAGGGTAAAAAAAAAAGAAAAAAAAAGGGGGAAAATATATTAATTTATTGCCCAACACTTTTACAGTCATGCAAGGTCACATCCAAGAGCCAATCAAGTTATGAATGAACTCAAATTTGTGGCTTAGACCTCATTGGTTAAGGACACATATTGAACAGTCCGAAAGCTGCCCCTCTGTACTAGTATCCCTGAGTGAAGCTTTAGGTAGCCATTGCCTTGTACCAATTGTGTAAATCCATTTCTTTGTATATAAATGCGTGAAACTTCTTCTGTTCCTTCAAGCCCAATTAGTCCATTTTTCTGTCAAGAAAGTCTCTACTGTCCAATGGGGTTCTTCTTCTCTGTTTGTTTCCCACAGTCTGATCTGGTTTTCCTCTTTAGAAATTTGCCCTTCCCCTCCCCATGTCAAATTTAAAAAGACATTCTGATTCATACATAAGAATGTTCTTTTTTTTTTTAAAGGTTTAATTTGATTGGTTGGGTTTGGGGGGGGTGCAAAATCCAATATTTTAAGGGACAAGGACAGTTGACTCATCAAGTGATCTTGCATGTGGGAATGAGGTATTTTTTTCACATTGCAGCCAAGGATGACTTGCCGGCAAGTGTTAAGGATTTTAATATTTTTGTCTAATTAATGTAATTTGTTTCTAATGTGCATAAAGTTTTTAGCATAGGAAGTTGTTAGTAGATTTTGCATATATATATATATGTATCCGGCAAGTCGTCTCTGGCTACATTGCAACCTCCTTTTCTCATGCTAGATTTTTTGATGATAAAATACCTATCACATGATATGATGATAGATCAAGATATAGCCACGGAGAAGATTGATGGTGCTTGCAAGATGAAGTAACGAACATGCATCTGTTACATAGTGTACACGCCTTTTAATGCAATCAGGGGATGATTTTTTTTTTTTTTTAATGCATTCAGGGAATGAAATTTACTCCGTAATTTGAAGATAATCCTTTCAATATTTTATTTTATTTTTTCACCGCTATAATAAAAATAAAGAACCAGCAAAATAAATTGTGCTTCCAGCCTTTATGGATAATGCAAGCAGGTTAAAAATCATATTGTATTTAAGTCGATTAAAAGAGATATAAATTATTTTTCTATGAAAAATACAAGAGTAGATTGAGGTATCGCATTTAAAACTTTTGGCATAAATACTTGACATATAATCTTTGCTAGTTGAAACAACTGGATCCAATGAGGAAAAGAAAAGTGATGATACACCTTTAAAATTGTGAATGCCTTGTTTGCATCTTGACCTTAATCCTTCATTTTTCCATTAAATTATTTAGGTATTATTATTTTCTTGTTGTATTTTGCAAGATTTCTTTTTTTTTTATTTGTCCGTACAAATATGAATGTATTTTGATTAAACGTACATTGGCATAGTGGCTGGGACTAACTTGTGATGGATGTGTTGCTAGGTGTAATTACAACAGGGTTTAAGTAGCTAGTATTATGGGAAAACTCGGAATCGAAAAGATAGAAGCTGATATTAATAATTATTAGCACTTTTGTGTGATAATTTTGGATTGTACTAATCCTGATATGAATTTCTTTTTTTAATATCCATACGCTCCATAGTAGTGTATCAGTAAAACATGTAAATGAGCATGAGATCGTTTTTATATGTAATTGGGTCGTCAATCAGTCAAATTGTGTAATTGCTTGCTAGGGCGGAAGAAATTCCTCAAAGTCCAGAATACATACACAAAAACTGAGATACTCATGATGGTTTGCAAATATGCAGACGAAGTAATCGTTGCTCCAACAATTCCAATCGAAAGAGCCTTTAAGTTCTGATACATCCTCTTGAATCTGTTTATTCCTTTCCTCTTATGATTCTATGCTAATTAATAATTCTTAGGTTGCTTCAAGGACAACTCAAAGACAAGTGTCATTTTTAGAGACCAATCTATAGGTCTACGAGATCCATCAAGAAAAGTCAACTCTTGCAGTGGGGGGTAGAAGTGGAATTATAGTTGATATTCATTGTTTTTTACTTAGCATATTTATTACTCCAACGACCGAGTAGTCACCAAGTAAGGCAATAGAAGACAAATTGCAGGTTTAAATCCGTTGATCGTTTATTGTTGTTAGATAGTTTTAATATCGGTCTTGAGTTTCATAATTTAATTATTATAGCTTTAAATTTTCAAAAGTATTCAGAATAAATCCAAACTCTTGTAAAGTTATAAGTGTGTAATAGTAACGAGGTTTAAGAAAGAAAATTTATTGGTACAAATATGTTACCTATTGTGTTTAGGTGAGTAGTGGGTAAATATAAATGATTTTTGAACACCTTATAGAGATTGTATGTATTTTCTAAAAAACCACCATATATGTTTTTATGTATTAAATTTTTATTGGTATTTGCATACTGTTAATCAATTCAAATAACATGTTAGTATCATTAAAATCTTTCTTAAGGTTTATATAGTTAATTTGATGACTATGGATGACAAGATGACATAACTTGTGTAATTTTTTGTTTTTTGCCAAAGTATAATAAGCGTACTTAATTACAATATCTTTACATTTTTTGGAGAATCATTATATTAAAGCGTAATGCCTTGCCTTCTGCCTTCTGCTATTTTCTTTTCTATATCAAAACTTGTCTTCAAACCAAAAGATGAGTAGTTACACCATCCTTGAAGTAATAATAAGGCCAATAAAGCTTAGAACCTATATCTCAAATATATAACACATATTCATAGAGCACTTCAACTTCTATGATATGTCTTTCACCTTCTAAGTCCCTATTAAAATCTTTTACTTCACAACTCTTAACTTCTACAATCAAAGTGCAGTCTTCCAATTCAAATAAAATAGCTAAAAGCATCTACTTCAAGACTTTCTTATAAGGTTAGAATCTCATCTCATCTCATCATAACCCACTAAAATGCACCTATGATCACCAATACCTTTATTTAGGAATTTATGAACATACTTTTTACATTTGACATATAAAATGACAACATTATATCCTTTAATGGAACTTTATATGTACAGGCCATAACAAAAGCTTAAACTTCATAAGCTGGTGACTAGTGCTCTTTACACAAACCTATTCAAAACCTCAATGCACACCAAGCCTTCCATCATAATCTATATTAAAGTGTTACAAATTTGAAATTGATTTTTTAGACTCTATAAAAATTTCCTTTCTAAACAAAAGTCTTTCATAACATACTCCAATAGCCATAAGCATATATACATAGTCCACAAAAGTGATAATTACAAAAGTGACTTTAAGATTGGCTTTTAGTGCTCTCTATCCCCAAATCCATGCCCTAAATCAACCTTCAAACCTACGCTTTGAGTACCTGAGGTTAGAAAATCTAACCCCTTATCTCATAATGTGAGCTATAAGTGAGTATACTAACAACAAAACAATAATCACAACTCAAGCAATAGACATTCATGTTTATAAATTGAAATGTAAGCACAAGCTCAATCATATAAGCAACGTGCAGATACCATGCTTATGCATGTGCTATGAATTGGTTAGTATCCTAAATGAGTAGCACTTGGCGACTTTAATTTGAGGGTAAAGTGATGAGTGGCATTTAGTGACTCAATTTTGAGGGATCTGAGGGATGCAATCTATATGCCACAAACACAAGTTTTGTAAACTAAGTTCTTCCATTAATTAAGAACCAAACTTTTGAAATATGGCTCTTAGGTCTTTTATGCCATGCCATAAATGTGGGTAAGTGAATTCTAAAGATAAATCCAAGGTATATAATCAATAGCACATCATATATTCTTCATTTGAAGCAAAATGAGCATGATTAAAACTCATTCATAAATCACCATTCCATTATGGAACTACCAAATCATAGATAGGAACCTTGTGTTGGATTCCACTTAAGTGGTATCTTAATAAGAAAGGAACATTCAAGAAGCTAAACACAACATATTCATTTCGTAATCAGCTTAGAATCCATGAGCCAAAAATTTGTATCAACCAACAATAACAAACACAAGCATAAATTGGAAACAAGGATCCTAGATACTTACCTAGATGAAGTAAAAAGCTCACAATCAATACCAAACAAAGGATCTAAGGATCAAACCGTGTGTACAAATTTACGTAAGCGCACCTTAATAAATCATTATAGATACACTACATATAATATTACTTATAAAGTTTACTTTCTACTTTTACTTTGTTAGCTTTAATGATTCCATAATTTACTCATTTCTTAATCAATTTTAACATGTTATATGTTTTTATGATTGTTAATGGAAATGCTAACCAATTACATTAAAGCTTCAAACCTATCTCATATGCTAAAATGACCAAATTGCCTCGTTTTACCCATTTTCCAATTAAGGAATTTAACTTGGATATTGAGAGGTTGCCACAAAGCTTTCCAAAGTCTAACATGCATTTTATTAACCTTTACTTACTAATTTTATATGTAACGAGTATAATTTATCTAGTTTTAATTAAATAATATAATGCATGTATATAAGTATAATACCTAGAATGTGTACACAATAGGTTAATATACTCCAAAAATATATTTCCATATTTAAAGGTTGATTTTATGTGTCAATTAATTTATCTCCAAAAGCTTATTGTACTTATATCTTGGAATTCGCTATTTGAATTTTTGATAACTAACAACTATAACAATTAACATATAATTATATTAAATTAAAGCGATATAGCATTAAAAGAAAACTAAGATTTAAAGATAAAAATTTTACAATAGAAAAAAAGCTATCTCTAAAAGTATAAATCTACAATGGATTTGTGACGAATTTTTTATTACATGAAAAGACATATTTTTATAATTTTATTAGTTATTGCAACGGAATTAAAGATAGATTGCCAATGGATTTGCAAGATATTTAATTCTATTGTAATTCTATCTTTGATTCTATTGTAGGAAACAAAAAATTTTTGACACAATATTTATTTTCAAATTCCATTGTAAATCCGTCTATAGATGTCAAAAATATAAGCTTACCTTATGGAGATGGAAAATTTCTATCTCTAATACTATAATGGTAAATGTTAAAATTTTAATGCTATACGTATATTTTAAAAAACCGTTGTAAATCTGTCTCCAAATTTATTTTTAAAATAATCTTGATTTTTAGAGATAGATTAATTTTGTCTTTAAAAATAATTAATATATATATATGTATATATACATATATTGACATAAATAAATGATTTAATATATTATATATATGTATTATAATTTTTTTATCTTATATATAAAATATTATATATTATTTGATATATATATATATCATATAATATATTTTTAAAAGTATTAAATGATCGGGCTTATATATTAAAGTTTTATTATATATAATAAATAATCAGATAAATGATATATCATTAATATATATAAATTATTATAAGTTAGATATTTTGTTATACATTATTAGTTATATATAAAAAAAATACAACTTTAATCACAAAGATATAGATTGGTGTTGTGATTATGAGTTATACAAAACTCAAAAGTTAAATGTGCTCATGGAAGAATACTATCAAGATGGATAGCCCCTTGGGAAGTCTCAGTGAAAAGAGACTTAATTGTCTTAATAAGAGATAATCGGTAGGGGGTTTAATGTATAAGTGAAATTATCATGTAGAATTAGCGACAACAATTTTTGCAATAGAAATTCATGACAAAAATTATATTTTTAAAGATTTTTTGTGATAGAATTAGTACTTTTAGAGAAATAAACTTCTCTCTCTAAAAGTCAATTTTCTTTTAGTGTAGTCTCTATTTTGAAAATGAACATTATGAGATTACTTTGGTTAACATCCATAGTCCCATTATAAAGTTTGAAATAAGACTAATATTGCCAACTAAAGTTCTAAGTTAGTAGCTTAAAGAGCTAGGGTGTCACGCAAAGTGTAATGGATTACTTATTGCATAAAATAGTTGCTAAATTGAAAATATTGTGAATTGAGGACAACAATGAGTACTTTTGATGATATTCTCTAGGAAAAATTAGATGTTAAGATCCTTATAGTCTAATAGTATAAATATTGGTCTTTCGATGGAATGTATCAACTTTAATGCCCCCTTCCCTAAATTGTTGAGGCGGAGAGGTGAAGTGGGACCTAAGTCCCCTAAGTTGGGAAAAAAATTAATTATAGTTAACTATGAGTTTTAAAATTAAAATTATATTTTTGATATATATATATATTAAGAGCGATTATTAATAAAACATAGTGTATGGTTTAGTGGTAAATATAAAAGTTTTTACATTAGAGGTTAGGAGCTAAATTCCCATAATGGTTGTTTTAATTTTTCTCAAGTTGCATTTATTACTTTAATGGCATTCTCTTTTTGCTTTTTTTTTTTATATTTTTTTATATTTTTTTCTTCACAATAACTAATAGTATTAAATTTTATTCATTATAAAATTATAATAAACTAACTAAATTATCTTACGTTGTTATTTATTTATCAGTAGTATATCATAAATAATAATTAAATTAATACTACAAACATTTCAACCTTATTTCATAAAATATTAGTAAATAATAACATGAATATTACTTGATATATTTTTCTTAAAATTAATTTTATGGAAATGAATGTAGATTTTTGAATGACTGATTATGTAATTAATCATATGAAATTGATAATTTTTGTAGCATGACTAATGATATAATTTTGAGGAGTCATTATTTGATAAAAAAAAAATCAAAGAATACTTATATTTATATCATATTGCTCTTTTAGCTTACTTATAATTTTTTATTTAAATATTTTTATGTTATATTTCCATTGATAATAATTCTTATTAAATATTGAAAACGTTGTATCACTTGCAAAATCTCTCTCTATATATAATATGCATATTGTAATTTCAATTTAAATATGATAAGTATAGCCCTCCCACTCTCATGTTTCTACATCTGCTCTTGATAATAGTAGTTGGAGAAAAAAGAAAAGGGAAAATTGGACTAATTCAATGAATATCACATTACATAATCATGAAAATGAAAAAAGATTTATTAGTATTAATATGTCACGTGTTTGGATGATGGGCATACAAGTATTAATGATATCTAAATATGTGATAATAATAGCTTATATATATATTTTTAAAAACTATCAATTATATTTTAACATGTTAGAATTTTATTAGTATTCACACGCTACCAATCCTTTCATATAGTGTGTTAGTATTATTGAAGCTTTTTTCATGAAAATCCTATGAGTTTATTAAAGTATCTAAAAGTTGCTTGATGTTATTTGCTTTGTATAATTATAACATGTTTATAGTTGTTTTTTTGTTGTAATAAATATATAATTTGTTTAGTTTGTTTTTTCAAATATATATGATATATGCTACCAATATGATATGTGAATATCTTTTCTTTGTGAATGCTTATGAAAATAAATTTTATTACCTCATGACATCTTTTGTGAGTGCTTGTTTATCTACATTAATATTTTGCATATATGGTAGTTGAAAATATATAAACGTTCTTTTCAACATCTACTTATATAGTTGATGTTCTATATATGATTTGAAACCCCCTACCTTAAAATAAAATAAAAAATTGTAGACAAAACATGTATTAAATGTTTATATGGTTATGTTGTGATTTTAATATAATGCACATTTACTTGTTGAATATTTATTTTGTGTATGTGAATTATTATTTATCAAAATAAATTATTATGCATTTGTGATCTTAATTCATTTATCTAATGCAACTGCATGTCTAAAAAGAATATCTAATGTTGACAGACAAGAGTTTAAACAATAAATGGAAAATGATATATTCTTTTCTAAGGAAATTGGATTATGTTATAAAAGGAATTTATAATTCTGAAATGTTTTCTTTTCAAAATTCAAAATTATGTTTTACTAAAAAAAAATTGTTGGTCCTAATTAGATTAATCAAGAGGGGGGGTGAATTGATTAATTACTTACAATTTCACTTTTTCGCAAATCAACTAAAACTCTTGACTAATAAAATCACGTGAATAACAAGAATGAAGAACAATAATGTGCAGTAAATAAAAGTAGAGAAGAGTAGAATGCTCAGATATTTATAGAGGTTCCGCCTCGAGAGTCAGTCCTCTCTTCCAGCTCCACGTCGGGGTCCCGGTTGTCTATACCGGTTGTGTTTCACTATATCAACAAATTGAAGATATACAACACAAGCCTCTTTAAGGCAAAGTCTCACTGTTGAGTCTTTCTAGCTTCTTCACTAAGCTAATCACTCAACTATAGTGATGAAACAACAAAAAATTCCCTTTCCACGAAAGGAATCTCAACAATAACAACAATGAGGAATAACAAATTTCCTCTAGATCACATATATATGTAAAGATATTTGCTTGAAGATGTATGAGTCTTTTCTTCTCGTGTGTAATTTTTTCTTTCAACCATGTTCCTTTTTTCTGTTTTTTTTCAACGTTCTTCACTTTTCTTTTCATTTGAATTAAACACTTTATATATGAAGAAAACATAACAGCTAATTTCCACGTGATAATCTTGAATTTATTTTTGAATTTTCAATTCAAAAATAAGTTAGATCTGTTGAGGAAGATCTGCATTCGTGATATTCTTATTGAGGATAAGCTTGAATAATTAGTTTGACCGAGATCTTCTTTAGATATATCTCTTGGATCAAGTTTGTTGAAGATATCCCTCACATTGTGGAACCATATCTTGATATAACAACCATATCTCTTATCCTTATTTTTGTAACTGCTGGATCTCCCAAAATATAGTACAAATATCCAATTTTAAATCTGGATAAAACTTGTAAATCCTATATGATCTCACTTTATCATAAAATGAAATCTTTGAATAAAATCTTGTGAAACTTTATGTAAATTAAAAAAACCCGTGATATAAAATCCAACTTTAGTAAAACACATCAAGTATATTACCCAAAAATACTTGACACGTGGAGCTAGGCCTTGAAATTTATTAAAACTATCGATATAAAATTTAGAACGTAATTTGGAAAAATTCATAATAGACATGAAAGGTTCTGAAAGTGCTTCTGAAGCAAACCTGTTAACTGTCCTGAAGGTTGTAAAAGTGCTTCTGAAACAAACCTGTTAACTGTTCTCCTGTTATGAAGATTCTGAAAGTGCTTCTGAAAGGTTACCACGATAACTACGGATATATTACACAACTTCTGAAACACCTTCTGTCAGAACGAAAGTAGCTTATATAACACTTTTGAAAGTTCTGAACAAGCTTCTGTCTCCTTGTTTAACTTTAGAAAAAATTACGTACTATCTTAAACATTCATTACACTCATTCCTCTTTTGTTAACATCAAAACTAAATTAGAGAACTTAACATTCTCCCCTTAACATCAACATTCTCCCCCTTTTTGATGATAACAAAACACCATTAGATAATCAACATATACTCAACTTTCATGTTTAAGCATATATTCCTATAACACATTGATCATAAGCACTCATAAGCAATATAGAATCATTATAAGCAGCAAACAAAGCAGCAAGCAGTATTGATAGATATATATAATAGATATAATAGAATCATTCTTCTCCTAACATCAACATTTACCATTCTCCCCCTTTTTGTTAACAGCAAAAGGGTATCTCCCCCTTAATTGATGCATAAAAGATAACAAAAGTCTTTTACAAGTTGATTCGAAAACAAAATTTAAAAGAACTAAGATTTTCTAGATCTTGTGACTTGAGAGGTAGAGGGAGTGGTGGAATGTTTGGTTGACGAAGGTTTCTCTGGTGAAGTATCCAAGTCGATGATGTGAGCGCCAGAGCGAACATAATCTGGAAATTTGTTGGATAAGAAGAGCTTGATTTCACCATGAAGACTTGTGACAGATTGGGATGTTTTATTCGTCTTGGAGTCCAAAATCTTGAAGGAGTTAGTCACTGAATCTCCAATCTTCCTCACTTGAGAGACGAATTTATCAAACGCAATCACATTATTAGATAGATCTTGTTTGACTTTCTCACTAAATTCATCATAGAGAATCCTATAGTGATGGAGATCGGTAATCATCTTCTCAGAATTCTTTTTGATATCAGAAAGAATATCAGAAGTTTGTTTAACTTGTAACTCCATTGATTCAAGTCTCCTTAGATCAGATCGTTGTAGAACTTCATTTGTCAAAGTTGTTTTAACCAAATCTGATAGTTCATGTTTCAAACTTTCTCGAACAACATTCTTTATTTGTTCCAGATCAACATTGGATATAACTTCTTTTGTTCCACTCTTCCCAGCCTCTTCACCATATGATTTCTTCCCATGATCTATTTCAACCTCTGTTCTAGGTTCTGAACTAGGTTCTAAACCTCCTTCTTGAACAGATATTCTAAAAGGAACTATCCTTTTCATATGCTTTTGATGGACAAAATGTGCACCATTATTCACATACCACAAACAATCCTTAAAAAAAATGGACATATGATGAAAAAATTCTTTACCTATCCTCTTTAATTTAATAGGTTCAGATGAGTTGGTAGGCAAGACTATCCCTTTAAACACAAACAATCGCATCAGTATATTCCCAAACACCAAACTTTCTTTATTCCTCCAAATTTGATCAATGACTCTAGAAGCCATGTTAACATTCCTTTTGTTAATCATTGCATAGATAATTTGAGCATGTTCAATGGACATTGAAGTAGAACTGCCCTTTCTTGGACATAGACACTCAACAATTATCTTATGAATGATTCGAGGAAACAACTCGAAATCAATGACCATTGCTTCTTTTCCATAATCCATTTGCAATCCTCCATTTATAGCAGCAAACAGATCATTCCTAGGCATGTTCGTGATTTCTACATCATCATTTACATCATGTAGATGTAGACATTTAACCACATCTTCCCTAGAAATTAAAATGTCCTGATCACATACTCTGGAAATTAAGACATTCCCTTCCGCAAGACTTAAATTTCCATAAAATTCTTTGACACATTCCCCATAAACTAGAACTTGAGTAAAGCAAAGTTCCATGCATCCTATGGGTTCTAACATTTCATTCCAGTAGAATCCATTACTAGTAAAGAAATTAAAATCCACAAAGCTACAAGAACACACCTCATTTTTCTTCTTTCGAAGAGATTTTGAATTTGAGGGTTTCAGAGTTAGTACATTCTCTTGTTTCGTTTGCTTCCTGGATGCTTTCTTGAGCGAAGAGATTTCTTGAATAGCTTTTCCTTTTCCTTGTGAAGACGATGCAACTCGTTTTCTTTTGGTAATCTTCTTGGAACCTATGATAGATTCGAAATCAGGGGAACTTGGATTCTCTCCTATGGAAGGTTCTTGATATTTTTCTGAAGAGTTTGAAGATTCATCATGAATCACTAAAGGCTTGTTTGATGATTTTGTTTTGAATGATTTTTGTTTAAGGCATTCTGATGTTTTAGGCGCCATTGGAGTTGCAATGAGAGAGAAGGAAAATAGAGAGAGAGAAAGAGAACAGATTTCGAAGGAAGAGAATTAGAGAAGGAAGAAAACAAATGAAAAGGAAAAAATATTTTAAATGAATAAAAATTTTCAATATTTTCGGGGGAAAAAAAAATCAAAAGGGGTTACAAATTCCTAATTCATTTCTAATAAATTCAAATTTTACCTTTTCAAGAGGTTTAGTAAAAATATCTGCAAATTGATTATCGGTTGACACAAATTCAATATTTATATCTCCATTATGCACATGATCTCTAATAAAATGATGTCTAATTTCTATATGTTTTGACCTAGAATGATGTACTGGATTCTTTGTCAAATTTATTGCACTCGTGTTGTCACATTTAATTAGCACAGTTTTAAAATTTATTCCATAATCATTCAATTGTTGTTTTATCCATAAAACTTGTGCACAACAATTTCCAATAGAAACATATTCAGCTTCAGCTGTGGATAGAGCAACAGAATTTTGTTTTTTAGAAGACCAAGAAATTAATTTATCACCTAGGAATTGACAAGTACCAGATGTGCTTTTTCTATCAATTTTACATCCAGCATAATTTGCATCAGAATATCCTATTAGATCAAAATTCTGATTTTTTGGATACCATATGCCTAAATTAGAAGTATTAACTAGGTATTTGAAAATTCTCTTTACCGTTGATAAATGAATTTCTGTTGGTGCAGCTTGAAATCTAGCACACAAACACACACTGAACAAAATATCCGGTCTAGATGCAGTCAAATACAATAAAGAACCTATAAGACTCCTATAAAGTTTTTCACTTACCTTCTTTCCATTTAAGTCAAAGTCTAACCTTGATGAAGTACTCATAGGTGTTGTAACCTTTTTGCATCCATCATATCCAAATTTCTTCAATATTTGTTTTGTGTATTTTTCTTGATGAACAAAAATTCCTTCCTTTGTTTGTTTTATTTGAAGCCCCAAAAAGAATGTCAACTCTCCCATCATTGACATTTCAAATTCTGCCTGCATGGTCTCAGTAAATTCTTGACACAACAATTCTTTAGTAGATCCAAAGATAATATCATCCACATATATTTGTACAACTAAGATATCATTATCAAAAGTTTTTAAGAATAAATTAGTATCCACTTTTCCTCTATGAAAACCTTTAGAGATCAAAAACACACTCAATCTTTCATACCAAGCTCTTGGAGCTTGTTTCAAACCATATAGTGCTTTATTTAATTTAAAAACATAGTCTGATTTGAAAGGATCTTCAAAACCAGGTGGTTGTTCCACATAAACTTCTTCCTTTATAAAACCATTTAAAAATCCACTTTTTACATCCATTTGAAAAACTTTAAAATCCTTATAAGATGCATATGCAAGCATTAACCATATTGCTTTTAGTCTAGCAACAGGTGCATATGTTTCATCAAAATCTATTCCTTCTTCTTGTGAATAACCTTTAGCTACTAATCTTGCTTTGTTTCTTATAATTTTACCGTCTTCATCTAATTTATTTTTAAACACCCATTTAGTTCCGATTGTAGACTTCCCTCTAGGTCTAGGAACTAAATTCCATACATTGTTTCTTTGAAATTGATTTAATTCTTCTTGCATAGATATAATCCAATTAGCATCATTCAGAGCTTCTTCAATCTTACTAGGTTCAATTTTAGATAACAACACAAAATGATTTTCAAGATTTTGTAATTTAGCTCTTGTTTTAACACCCGATTGTATATTTCCTATTATTTGATCAGAAGGATGTGCGGACTTATACCTCCAAGCTTTAGAAGCCTCTTGTTTAGATCTTACAACTTCTGAAGTACCTTCTGTATTTGCCTCTGAAATAGGTTCTGGATGATCAGATCCTCGAATGTTAACAGCAGGTGCTTCGGACTTAGGTTCTGAACTAACTTCTGCTTTAGAATTGGAGTCCTTTTCTTCATCAGAATCAACATCCTTTAAATCCTCAATAAACTTAACATTTATCGATTCTTCAATAGTGTTTGATGACTTATTGAAAACACGATAAGCACGACTATTTAAAGAATATCCTAAGAAAATAGCTTCTTCAGATCTTTCATCAAACTTACCAAGGTTGAGTGGGTTCTTCTTCACAAAACATTTAGATCCAAAGATATGAAAATATGAAACGTTAGGTTTCTTACCTCGAAACATCTCATAAGCAGTCTTTGATGTCATAGGTTGAATGAAGACTCTATTGATGATATAGCAAGCTATAGAAACTGCTTCTGCCCAGAAATACTTAGCAATTCCACTATCATTTAACATAGATCTAGTCATCTCTTGTAAAGTTCTATTCTTGCGTTCCACTACTCCATTTTGTTGAGGAGTGTATGGAGCTGAGAAATTATGAGATATACCATGTTCTTCACAAAAATTTAAAAAACTTGCATTTTGAAATTCTGTTCCATGATCAGTTCGAAGATTAATTATGGAAACTCCTTTTTCATTTTGTATTTGTTTTGCAAACTTTTGAAAAGAATCAAAGGTATCTCTCTTGTGTCGCAAGAATATAACCCAAGTGTATCTTGAAAAATCATCAACAATAACAAATCCATATTTGCTTCCACCTATGCTTAAGACTCTAGTAGGTCCAAAAAGATCTAGGTGCAATAATTCAAGTGGTCTCTTAGTTGAGATTACATTTTTTACTTTTATGAGAAACAGAAACCATTTTATTCTTTAAACAAATATCACATTTCACGTCTTGTTTAATATTTATCTTAGGTAATCCTTTAATAATATCCTTTTTAGATAATTTTTCTAAGTGATTAAAATTAACATGTCCTAGTCGTTTATGCCAAGCAAAAACATGATCATTCAAAGAAATTAAACAGCAATCATTATTGATTTCATCTGGTTTTATAAGATAGATATTTCTTTTCCTAATTCCTTCAAATAATCTTTCATCATTTTCATTAAAAGCATAGCACTTGTTTTGATAAAAAATCATTCTATAACCTTTATCACATAACTGACTAATACTAAGTAAATTATGTTTTAAACCTTGCACAAGATATACATTTTCAATAAGAAACGTAGGCATACCAATCGTTCCAGTGGCAATTATTTTACCTCTACTATCATCTCCGAACTTTACATACCCTTTTTCTTCCCAAGTTATGCTATTGAACAATGAAGCATCTCCAGTCATATGTCTAGAACATCCACTATCCAAATACCAAGTTCCTCTTATTTTAGCTTCATGTCCCTGTACAAATAAAAAGAATTAAGTCCTTTTAGGAACCCAAGCAAGTTTGGGCCCTTTAAAAGATAAGCTCATTTGATTTCTTCGATTTACTTGTTGACTACTGAGCTTATTTCTTTTATAATAGCAAAATTCTCAATATGACCAAATTTATTACAGAAGAAGCATGCATAAGAATTAACATTCCTATACCTGTCATTTACCTGTTTCTGGAAATTCTGGTTTGTATAACTTCTGTTATACCTTCTGACATTGCTTCTGTAGTACCCATTGTGTGGATACTTGTCAGAATAACTTCTGTAACAGCCTCTGGTATTTCCTCTTTTAACAATATTTGTATTCGAAATGTACTCTTTACTTTTGAATTTATCAGTTAAAACTTGTTTAGCTTTAACAAAAACTGTATTTTGATTCAATTTTGAAGTCGAACCATGCTCATATCCTAACCCATGTTTTTCATTTGAAACCCTTTGTGAAGAAATTAACATGGTCAATTTCTTATCACTTTCATCAAATTTCTTAAAGGTAGTTTTCAACGAACTTGACAGTTCATCAATCTTTACCTTCATGTTACTTGTTTCTGCTTCAAGTAGTTGATTTTCTATTCTTAGTTTCTCTATACTCACATGCATGGATTCATTTTCTTGTTTCAAGATATCATTTTCATCCGCAAGTAACGAATTTGTTTGCTTTACTGCCTCCTTTTCATTCTTAAGAGCGTTTGTTTCATTTTCATACTTAGCTAATTTTGTATCAGCCCTTTTTAGTGCCTTTAGTAGCTTACTCATTTTTACTAGCATGTCAGTTTCAGTTACATCTTCATCAGATTTAGAATGTACCTCAGAACTAGCCATTAAGCACAAATTTGCCTCATCCTCTTCTTCTTCTGAATCCTCTGAATTTGTCTCTGTATCCTCTAAATCACTCCATGTTGCTAGCATTGCTTGACTTTTCTTTTTATAATTTTCCATTTTCTTGATCAGTGTTGGACATTCGTATTTGATGTCCTGGCTTTTTGCATTCATAACATTGAATCTCCCTTTTCTCTTTCTTCTTTTCTTTCTCCTTGTACGTTTTTCCTGCATCATTATGCTTATATTCAGTACTTTTCTTGAAAACATTAAACTTCTTACCTCTTTGCTTCTTGAGCAGCCTGTTGAGTCTACGTACTAGAAGACTGATGTCCTCTTCTTTCTCATCGTCGCTATCATCCGTTTTAGTTTCATTTTGCTTTATTTCCTTGACTTTAAACGCAATTCCTTTGGTACCGTCTTCTCCTCTTTGCGTGGTCTTTATGTGTGACTCATATGCCATGAGCTTGTCTCTCAATTGACTGAGAGTTAGCTTGTTTAGGTCTTGAGCTTCCTCTATAGCAGTTTTCTTTGCATCCCAAGATGGTGGCAATATCCTCAACATTTTCCTCACAAGATCTGGATCTGGAAGTTTCTTTCCAAATGATGCAAGCTCATTTGTGATAGCTGTAAACCTGTTAAAAGCATCTTTGACATCTTCATTAGACTTAAACTTAAATAATTCATATTGTTGAATTAAAGCATTTATCTTAGTTTCCTTGATGGTATCCGTTCCTTCATATGTATCAGATAGGATATCCCAAATCTCCTTTGCACTAGCACACGATGATATTAAATAGAACTCTGATGGAGCAATAGTAGTCAGTAATAAATTTTTTGCTTTGTTGCTCTTCTCGATAATTTTCTTCTCCGAATCTGATAAGGTTGAATCTCCGTTCAAGGTGATCAAACTGTCTCCATGTGAAATGACCTGCCATGAATCATAATCATTAGCTTTGATGTAAGTTTCCATACGCATCTTCCAATATGAGAAGTTTGAGCCATCGAAGTAGGGAGCTCGATTAATTGCAACATTATTTTCAACCATTTTGGATCACTCAAAATAGATGAGTCCTGCTCTGAGACCAATTGTTGGTCCCAATTAGATTAATCAAGAGGGGGGGGGGGGGGGGGGGGGGTGAATTGATTAATTACTTAAAATTTCACTTTTTCGCATATCAACTAAAACTCTTGACTAATAAAATCACGTGAATAACAAGAATGAAGAACAATAATGTGCAGTAAATAAAAGTAGAGAAGAGTAGAATGCTCAGATATTTATAAAGTTCCAGCTCCACACCGGGGTCCCGGTTGTCTATACCGATTGTGTTTCACTATATCAACAAATCGAATATATACAACATAAGCCTCTTTAAGGCAAAGTCTCACTGTTGAGTTTTTCTAGCTTCTTCACTAAGCTAATCACTCAACTACAGTGATGAAACAACAAATAATTCCCTTTCCACGAAAGGAATCTCAACAACAACAACAATGAGGAATAACAAATTTCCTCTAGATCACATATATATGTAAAGATATTTGCTTGAAGATGTATGAGTCTTTTCTTCTCGTGTGTAATTTTTTCTTTCAACCATGTTCCTTTTTTCTGTTTTTTTTCAACGTTCTTCACTTTTCTTTTCATTTGAATTAAACACTTTATATATGAAGAAAACATAATGGCTACTTTCCATGTGATAATCTTGAATTTATTTTTGAATTTTCAATTCAAAAATAAGTTGGATCTGTTGAGGAAGATCTGCATTCGTGATATTCTTGTTGAGGATAAGCTTGGATAATTAGTTTGACCGAGATCTTCTTTGGATATATCTCTTGGATCAAGTTTGTTGAAGATATCCCTCACATTGTGGAACCATATCTTGATATAACAACTATATTTCTTATCCTTATCTTTGTAACTGCTGGATCTCCCAAAATATAGTACAAATATCCAATTTTAAATCTGGATAAAACTTGTAAATCCTATATGATCTCACTTTATCATAAAATGAAATCTTTGAATAAAATCTTGTGAAACTTTATGTAAATTTAAAAAACCCGTGATATAAAATCCAACTTTAGTAAAACACATCAAGTATATTACCCAAAAATACTTGACACGTGGAGCTAGGCCTTGAAATTTATTAAAACTATCGATGTAAAATTTAGAATGTAATTTGGAAAAAATCATAACAGACATGAAAGGTTCTGAAAGTGCTTCTGAAGCAAACCTGTTAACTGTCCTGAAGGTTCTGAAAGTGCTTCTGAAACAAACCTGTCAACTGTTCTCCTGTTATGAAGGTTCTGAAAGTGCTTCTGAAAGGTTATCACGATAACTACGGATATATTACACAACTTCTGAAACACCTTCTGTCAGAACGAAAATAGCTTATATAACACTTTTGAAGATTCTGAACAAGTTTCTGTCTCCTTGTTTAACTTTAGAAAAAATTACGTACTATCTTAAACATTCATTACACTCATTCCTCTTTTGTTAACATCAAAACTAAATTAGAGAACTTAACTTTCTCCCTTTAACATCAACAAAAATTTTCATTAAAAATCTTTCTAAAATGTTATACATAAAATTTTAATTTTTTTTTTCAAGAAGTAATTGCAACATATCATAGGCCATTGCAATAGTTATAAAGATGATGAAAGTTGGTATTAGACATCATAAAATTATGTGATGCATTGCCAAAGTTTTAAGAGGCATGCCTTAGGTTAGCTTCATAGTGGCAGACTTGTACAACCTTGTTGCTTTGAGAAGAGCTAGATCTATATTTGATGGAGATGCAGAGGTAGCAAGGAACACAATTTGGGGTTTCATTTTTGAATAGAGATGGTTAGGGGTAGGTTAAGTCAAGTGTTTTGAGCTAACAACACAAGTTGTGTAAATAGTTGACTTCTATGATGGTCGATTCAAATGTGTACCTCTATAATGGGTGGAAAGGAAATGATATTAGTTGTAACAATTGGAATTAAGGTAAGCAAGTAACAATTTACATGTTTAAGGGGGGATATTGTCACTTCAATGTCTTAGGCACTCATGGGAGGCTTGGAAGCCATAATCCAAGGTTATATGGGGTTATTATACCCTAAACTTCACATGGATCATCGAAAAGATTTCATGTAATGTAGTCATGCATAACATATGTTTGACAATTTATTGGTCCTTGCTTATATATGTAGTAATGAAAATGTGTATAATGCCCAGTATCAAATTACGATAAGTTGTCACCTATTTATAGACTTTTGTATTTTGTAGGATCTAAAGTCTAAAATCCAATTAGATGAGTGATCTTGGTGAGTTACCATGTAGATTCCTTAGGCTTAGGTTGTGATTAAAAGAAAAGTGCATAATTGAATCCTTAATCATCCCAAAACATTTGTTATATTTTATAGATGGAGGAGCTTTTGTACTCACTTCTATTTATGTATGAAGTTCCTTTTATAATTCATGCTATATTTATTTGTATGGTATTGGTAAACAATTTGTGTATGTTGGATTGGAATTAGGTTACAAATGGTGGCATCCTCTTTAGAGTACTCATAGCGAATTGTCATGATTATCCTATAAGGCATGAAAGGTAGAGATAAGATGATAGAGAAATTGGTGATTATTGCTAGCAAAATTGATGTCATAACAATGGGCAATAGAATTAGAGTTTCAATCATATAGGTAAAGAAGGACATGAACTTATTAGCCTAACTTTGGTGGAAAACTAAAAAGAGAAGATTGAAGCAAGGCATAAGGAGCATGTTTTAGTCTATTAAGAAAATTTCTAAGTCTATGGACATGGTAGGTATTAAGGATCAACAAATATAGAAGATTATTTCATGTAAAGTTCTTATTGAGATAATTATAAAGAAAAACATTTTTTAGTGTTAAGTTGATGTGTAACATAACTAGATGAAACATAAAGAGTCTAACTATTCATTTTGTATGACAACATCTTCAGTTGATTCTCCACATCTTCTCCAATTATAGGCTTTAAGAAGTGAAGGTGAGGATTCATTCAAGTGGTTGGAAATGCCTCTTGAGAAAGTAATAAAAAAATGAAGGGGCTAGAAATTTTTATTCTTCTTATACCCCCATTAGATAGAAAATGAGAAAAAAAAGCCCATTCGCAATGTGATTCCAGTGATTGCATCATGAAATAAGCTATGCAAGTGCCAAAGAAGGGGATCTATTGGTATAACATAAGTGTCCTAGTAAGAGTGGAACTTTGCTTTGGGTATCTACAAGACTAAGAGTCCATTGACCTCTTTAAATGAGATGTTATATGTGCAAATGATCTTTACCTCACAAGCATAAATGTTGCAAACATAGTTGCTTTCGTTTTTTTAGAAGGCTTATCAAATGTTGCTTTTAGAATTAAGGAACTTTACTGATGGTCAATAAGAATTTTCTTGCTAAGTACAACTCTGAGAAATTAGGTAAATTTCATAACACTTAATGGTAATGCTTATGGAATTAATGTGTTTTGTTGAAAGAAGTGAAACTACTCATATACAGTAGTAACCTAATGATGTGATTAGGTTGGAGATGCTAGAGTTGAAACAAGTAATGATGGGATAAAGATACCATAGGTTGAATTTGGCTTGATTGATGATTTGCAAAAGGACAATTGATCTCATGGTGATCTATTAGCACATGCTAATACACCCTTAATTGCATGTATCACCAATACACACAATGTAAATAAATGCAAACTTAGGCATGATCTTGGCACTAATCGTAACTAGTAGTAATCTCCTCTGGAATCTCATATGCACACTTGCATGTATGAGCACTCATTTGCCATGTTGTGTTGGCAACACCACATTCGAAGGTCTCATGTTTGTGTTCAACATGTGAATTTGGGTTAAAAATGAGGTAACTAACTTAATCAATGAAAATTGGAGAATATAAGAGATATATACAAGCACAAACCTTAAGGTTTTATCAAAACCCTAGTTTACAAACCTAGTACATTTTTCATTATGATGTGCATGATACATATCCCTATGTCTACTCTTGGTGCACAATATGTACACTTGAACCATGTGGTCTATCTTATTAGTCAAATTATCTTGAGTTTGTGTTTTACTTATTTTAATAATTTAAATTATTAGGATAATGTCATAATCTCTATCCCCTCAACTTTGAGTACTTTTTCAATTTCTGGTTAAAGTTTGAAGTTGCTAAATTTCATATCTAATTAAACTTTTTCTCATCAAATTTACTGCCCCACCTTTAATTGTTTATGATTTTAATTTTTTCCCTAATGAGCATATGCCACATCATCTTTCTTAAGATAATGAAGGTAGTAAGCTTAATAAGAAGAAATTTGATTGGGTGTTGATATTTAGCAACTTTAAGTTTTAAGTATAAAATCGGATAAGCAAAAGTTTGATTGAGTTCAATAATTTCAAACTTAAGATCTATATTGGGAAAATGACCAAAGTTCACGTAAT